>WHYT01014462.1:148762-177526 GCA_009806455.1 Tetrax tetrax | reverse complement strand
CAAGACTTCCTCTAATGCCCCATCTTCTCTGTCAGTCCCACAAAAGGGGGTAAAGATCCACACTGCTCCAGAGCCAAACTAGCCTTAGCTGACCCTAGCCACAAGGAAAGTTTTCTGAATTATTTGTAATGGCTTGGTTTTGTAGAAAAAGGAAAGCCTCTTTATCTTGGCAAGTGAAATTAAGGGACATTCATCAGGCCCTAAGCCCCGAGACGAGGATGCATGCTAGCAACAGAGCGGATTGCTTTCTCTCTACATAACGTGATCTCAAAATATTTTGAGTACCTATTACATCTGTAAAAAGGCAGCCACAATGCAAGCTCTTCCTTTCATCTAATAATATTCCCATTTTGGTTTCTTGAACCTGCAAGATAACTCACCGTCTTCTGCTCCAGCAGGCATTTGCTTTTATATGACAAATGGGAATTACCACGTTTAGCAGTAAAAGCAGCATCCCTCATACAATACCAAAATGTCCTTCCCCTTCTCCCAGCTCATTATCAGAAATCTGAGTTCTAAGAAACTTCACTGCAGAAAAATCACTCGCCGGCTGAGATTTAACATTTTTGCATTGCAAATTAATTTCTTATTTATTTTAACACGTTAATGCAAATTCACCCTGTATAGTTCCTGCTGAAAAAGTAGCATAGCTGTGCGCTGTGCCCCCTCACGCATCCTTTCATTACATCCCACTGAGCGTTTTTCAAGACCTTCGCGTTTTTCCCCAGAGGCGAGGCGAGGGAGATGACACGAAAAGCCCAGCCACGCCTCCAGATTTCTTGCTGAGAAACAAGGACCAAGGAGAACGGGGAGCCCAGCCGCTCCGGGAGGGAACTCGGAGGGCAGACCGCTGGCGCAAAGGAAACCAAGGCCGGCCAAACCCACCCAGTCCACACTGCTGCCAAAGAAAGTTCTCAAACCTTCCCCTTTCCCCCCTAGAATAAAGCAATTAGAGAGTACGAAGCCCTGTTTTATCAGCTCCCTCCAATAAATAAATGCAGGGCACAGATCCTTCAAGGTCCTGAGCGCTGGAGCAGGGTAGGGATCACCTTCTGCCCCGCGAGGAAACCAGCCCACCTCCTCGCATCCAGTTTAGCTTGCAAAAGCTGAAATAGGTGTTTGTGCTGCGGTGCTGGCGGCTGGATGGAAGCTTTTTGGTGCTAATGTATGCAAGGGGGAAAAAAAAAAAAGAAAAAGTCTATAATTTTTGGATAAACAGAGGTGAAAGTTCAGCTCTCCTGCAGAGGAACCAGCCTGGAGCCACGGCCCTGGGCGAGAGCAGTGAGATGCGGCCCGGGTGAAAGGAGGGCTTCATGCGGCAGCAGGCACCTCGCGAGGAGCTGGGTAAAGGCAACAAGGAGCCAAAAAGCCAGGCAATCACCAAGGAACCACTGGAAATCGTGTCAGAGGAAGCAAAGAAAGGAAGCTTTTGGGGCAGGACGCTGACTGGAAAGCATTTTGGAACTGTAAGCAAATAAACCGAGTCCTGTTGTTGGATTCCCCCGTGGCTCAGGGGAACAGGGCTCTCTTATTTTTTATTTTTTTCTTAACCACGCTTTGCAAATAAACAGGACTACATCAAAGACACAGCTACCTCCATCACCAGCTTCTACTCCTGAGTGAAAACAACCTGCAAATCTTCCAGTATCAGGTCAAACAGTGTGAAACTCTGATTTTCATCAGTTTTTTCCTCTTTTTCTCTTATCAGGATTGCTACTGAATCTAGCAGTGCTGTTATGAAGCGATCTCCCCTTAGTGAGAGATCTGAGGGCCAAAAAAACCCCAGCATTCCTACAGCCCTCCACCCTCAGATGGCGGTTCCTGTGCAAGCAAGAGAGTCCCTCTTACAAGAGTAAAATAATACAAACTTTGCAGGGAAGTTTGGGGTGAATTGAGCCATTTCTGGCCCATGGAGCGGACCCTCTGAAGGCCGTAGCAGATGGCGAAGGCCAAAGCACGTCAAGGGTTAAAGGGGTGATGTAAATGGAGAGAGACATTGTCAGTGAAAACAAAGAGAGAGTCATGCCCTGAGGATCAGTGTCTGAATGTGGGGTAAGGCAGTTCACTATTCTCTTCAGAAGGAAACATTTTAATTAGCTCAATACAAAACAGATACAGCACAGAGAAGTCACCACGAGCAGGAAATGCTTGGTAAGTCTCAAAGGACAGTTAGGAGACAAGGCAGTGCTGATCAATTAAAAAAGAAAGAAAAAAGGAGAGCGCCTTTAGGATTAGGTCTGATAGGCTCAGGTTTCCATTTCCCCGCTCCATCTTGGAGAGGAATTAAATTGGGTTCCTGTTGCAATGTGTTTACTGACTTCCAGGTAACAGAAAGTAGCTGTTGAACTTGGAAAGCCCATGAGGTTCCTGGAGAGCCCAGGCTGGGAGGATAGGGGCGGCCAGCACGCTCCCACCCCATCCCAGCAGGTCCCCGGCATCCCTCTTGGTGGCTGAGCAAAGGGAAATGCCTCACTGGCTCCTGCGTTTTGTTTTTTTTTCTGTCAGAGAGGATTGGAAAAGCAGAGCATGAAACCTGAGTGACTGAAATCAGGAGGAACCCAGGATCTCACCTTCCCTCCAGGTGCAGGAGACACTGTTACACCCACAGCAAATCCTGGGAAATGAAGGTACATGGGATGGAAGACCCTCGCACAATAAGTGTCAAAGCCATGAATAAGAGCCTTCCTGGCTGTCTTTCACTCTGATCATCAGAAAACGTCCCCTTTTGCCCAGCATACCAGCTGGGCATTCACTCTGATACAACCAGGGAAGAATGGCTCTTTGAAACCTTTGCTGGACATCAAAGTCACACTTCTGCTACTTCTTTCCTACTGTTCTCAAATACATCACGTATTAGGAATTAGGATTAGGAAATGAAAGAGATTAAAGCATTTCTACTTTCCATGCCTCCTATCGTCAATGGTGCTTTGTTTACAGGCAGCTGCTTCGTTCCCCCCATCTAATCCCACCCCTTCTCCAGCCCCTGCCGCACCAGGGAAGCTGCATGGGCGAAGGTTACCGTGAAGCCGCAGGAAGCTCCGGGGAGGACGGAGAGCTCCCAGCAACTTGCCAAGGTGGTGGGTTTAAAAGCAAACCCCAGAGTTGGTGTCCCAAGCCATTTCCCATCCCCAGCTGTTTTTCTCTGGAGCAGCAGCCAGGTCTAGCAATACCTGGATCAGCTTTCCATAAGCCTTTGCTGCTGGCACCGGGAAAACGGAGCCACCATCCCTGTGCAACACAGCTGCCGCCCTGACAGCCTCCAAAGGGAAAGGCCAGCCATCACGTTCCCCCACACTGGAGCTTTGTCCTTGTAACTACCTTTGGGTAACGCTCTCAAAGTTCTCTGCCACCAAGAATAGCTAGTGAGACTTCTGTTGAAAAGAGAAAGTGAGTGGAGATCCCGTCGCAGGCACTGAGGTACCGCAAGAGCAGCAAAGCAGCGGGAAGCTCAGTGGTGAGACGGTTTTGTTGCGTTTGCCGTCACTGCAGTGCTTTCTTTGAATCCACGTTTTGTGGTTTTCAGGTGAAAATTTGTAAGCCTTTAGAAACAATAGTTTCATGGCGTTATGATTCCTCATTAGCACTGCCACAGAATTGTCAAAAATGCTTACTTTTTCAGGTGGCACTTTCTCGTTTCTCTCTTAAGCCCACATTCAAACAGTCACAGTGTACCTCACCTTACCTCAGTACTTTGGAAGAAGCCAAGTCCTATGGCCTTAGGGACAATTATCATCTATGCAAAAATCTTCAAAAAACCCAAACAACCCTTCCGCAACCAACACAACCTTTTTTGAGCCTTCTGCATAATTAAAGGGGAATGAAGAAGGGAAATAAAAGCCAAGGAACTGAAGAAATGATAGCTTGTGGTTGTAAAGCCGTAACCCTGGTGGGAGTTACACATCATACGAGCACTGTACCCACCGGGTGAGTAATGGGGAAGTGAAAACCCGCTCATGAATGTCGTTCTTGTCAAGAGAAGGCATAAAGTGCACGCTGTGCTCAAGGAAAATACTTATTTATTTCCAAGGTCAGGGTCTGAGACCATACCAAAACACAAGAAGTGCTGCCATCACCTAAAGAGACATTTCTGGACAAAACCCAGATCAAGCCCCCGTACCCCCACCTTTTGATCCCTCAGGTTTCAGCTTCTGTGCCTATAAAACCTTTGCGTCTCAAGATTGAGAGATAACCTGAGCACACGCAGTGATAACCTAGCAAGAGATCCTTCAGATTTGGAAGGTCTTCACATTTGGTCTGTATCAGACCTCACATGAGCAGGCTCTGCAGTGTTCAGTTATTTAAATTAACACGCACGCGATATCCTATGTATTCGGGCTGATAAAAGTTACATTCACCTTATGTCTCGTATGAGAAAAAGAAAACGTGCAGATGCAAAAATGCCAGTCCTAAACATCACAGTTTCTTCTGACCTCAGTTTGGTAGACTTCTGGGGAATGGGACGTGTATGGATCAGAAAGAACGGGCTTAACAGAATTACAGGATCACATTTTAAAGTGTGGTTTTCACCTGCAGTAATATTTTGTACTCACAAATGGTTAATCTGAATTATGCTGCAAGCAGGCTGTTTTGCAGATTTCTTGGGGTGGTAGGAGGAGGAAATAAAAGGATTGTAAACAGGATACTCGCGCGCCGTAGGAAGTAATACATAGGGGTTTTCCTTCATTTGCAGTGCATGGAAGAGAGGGGACCTCTCAACAATAGAAGGCAACTGGGAGCAAACACAGTCAACTGCTCTGCTGAACGCCTTTTTTCCTAGCTCTGAGTAACCCGGTTATGTGAGCAAAGGACAGCTGCTGTGGGTTTGGGAGAATATTCTCAATATCAGCGCACTAAACCGGCTGTATGTTCTGTTATAGCACCGCTTGGACAACAGCTAGATACATTCCTCCCCTCCTGTACTGTCCCCCACTTCAGGAACAGGATTTAAAGTTTTCGCCTGCCTGAAATACAGAAGAGTAAAGTGGTTTTCTTTATATTCACTTAACTCAGCATTTTTAAATGTATTGCTAGTTTTTTTTTTTTTTTCTCCCAGCAAGGCGAGAGCAGTGAACGTGGCGTACAGGAAGAGCATCCTATTGCTTTAATCCTCAAAGGGAAGGAAAGTGAATTTTACATTCAGAAAACTAAATGTGTAGGCTCGTGCTGCAGAATTTAAAGCACATGGCTGAGATTCAAAGCGACTTGTCAGCTTTTTTAAACACCTCGGCATTAGATAGGTAAACAACACAGGCCTGGATTTTAAAGACCACGACTTAGCCAGACAGTGGCTGGCAGGCGATTCCCACAGGCTTATACACCAGAAAAACTGGTATTTGACCTTGTGGCTGTCTGATGCAGGGCAGGGGAAAAAAGAATCAAGCGATCGAGCATCTTTTCTCCTGCGTAACGAGTATCTGGGTCAGGCTGCTGGCAACCACTGCGGCCGTCGGTAGGAAAGGTAAGCGTTTCCAAGCCGCCTTTCAAACCTGCTGCGTCAGGCTGCGTTGTGAGGAACAGCCAAAATCCTGGACTGCGTGCACAGGCTGGGAAGTGGGGTTTCCATCCACCTGCCAGGCACGTGGCTATATAAGGTGTCAAAAAACACCCAGTCCCTCTGGAACCTCCCCAGTTAGGACCCAGACTGGGAGCCTGGACCAGGAGAGCCGAGCATACCTGGTTTTTTTACACACTGCAGAAGAAAAGGATCTATTTTCCGTATAAACAAAAATTGCTGCTGATGGAGATAACACGCAGTCTCTTTCTCTGCTGAAAGGGAGTTCCAAGCCAAGAATTTAATGTGTTAGGCTGTTGAGCTAAGAGGCTCAGCTATTCCTCTTGGAATGCATGAGCATTTTTGAACTACAATGCTTGCTTAAAGGCCTTTCAAATTGTAGGTGAGACCTTGGCTTATTTAGATTTCCACATATTCAAAGAAGGTGCGCCTTCGAGATTTTACTACTATCTTTTTCATAAGTTTAAATGTTTGGTATCTTTTTTTTTAGATCGTTTCACAATAAAGTTCATTTAGCACTGAATTTATTAGGAGAAACACCGAGATGAGTGCAAAAGCACCAAGGGGTGCAAGGAATACCTACACAGCCTGTTCTCTACTCTGTCCATCTGTCCCCAAAATCCAGCACTGTTTGCATAATGAAGGTCCCGCTTACACGTGTGGTAGAGAAAGTCCCAACGTGGGCATGGTCTCCTCTGCCACTGCTATGTAATCAACAGCAATCAGATAAGGGCATATTCTATTTCTGGTTTGAACATTTGCTAATGCAAGATACCATCACAAAATGTAACTCAAAATGCAACTACAACGAAGGAAGAATTTACTAAATGGGGTGAAGAGCATGTACCAAAGGCGCCTACGAACATCACGGGGAATTCTGGTAGTTCAGGGCATGCACAGCAAACAGCCAGAACAGCAAACCCACGCAAAGCGCCGCGTCTCTGCCCCGCTCCTGGCCTGCAGAGAGCAGGAACGCACCCCGACAGGAGAGACCTGACGGTTCCAAGTCTTCTTGGATGGCAAAAGATTCAAGTTATTCAAAAGCCATCTTTCTGAGAAGTGAGCGCTGGGGATCCTCCCCTCCTGCTGTTTTGCTTTACATCCGATGAATCTCTAAGTTGTCAAGGTGGGGTGCTGCCTGCGCTCTGGGTCACAGCACTGGTTTTTGGAAAGCCTGCAGCTCTCCGGGCACTCCCAGGTGAGGGCAGAACTTGCACCTTCCATCTGGCCAAGCCGTTGCTGTTTTGTTCTTGTCAACACTTGACATTTCACAAGCTGACTCACTGGCAGCCTGAGTGCAAGAACAATTGTCAGCGTGAGCTTTTCCAGTAGGAAAACATACGGAAAACATTTGATTTTCAAAAAACAGATCAGTTTGCATCCCAAATTGTCTTGATTCCATGCGTTCTTCCCCTGTTCATTAGTGGTTTTGATGCCATTTCAACCTTTAACACACGCTTGCTCAGTTATATGTTTGCTGTTGAAGCTGTATTGTCAGAGGATCACTTTCTGGAAAGGATCCTAACTCTTCACAAGGGCTTAATCTCTCTAAATTCCTCCATAGTTACAGCTACTGAGATGTTTCCTAGATTACAAGAGGGCCGCAACCTTTGTTCCATATTTGGTTTGCTGTATTTTGCAAGGCAAAGGTCTTTCCCTTCGTTATCCAACTTTGCTGCGCATTTCCCCGATGTAGCGACTGCCATGTCCGCGTTCCAACACACGAACCCTCCTCGCTCCAGCGAGGGAGGCTTTCCAACTGCTTATCCTCACAGGCCTTAAAAATAGGACTTCAAATTGCAGTAAGAGAACATCAAGAGAGTTCAGAAAGCACGGATTTCCAACAAACAGCATGCTTGCCTCCACTCTATGCTTCTCCAAAGCTTGCTGAATTTGGGAAAAAAAAAAAAAATCTTACAAGAGTATAGTTTGATATTTCCCAAATTTCAGGTTCTGTGCCTTAACAAAGACTAGATGGGAAGTGAAGCTGTCAGTACAAATTAGAGGAGTCCTTTTTGCAAAGCATTTTACAGTTGCAAAAAAAGAAAAAAAGTCCTTTTGAAAGTAATATCATTTTTGCAGAAATTAAGAAAAAAGAGAAAGCAACATTTTCCAAAAACAGCAAGCATGGCTTCAGAAAGTATTTTTGAAACATATTTCTGAAATATGGCATTTCAATTTTTCACTTTGACAAATGTGTAAGGATACTCCTATTTTAAAGTAGAAAAAAGGGCAAGCAGTACTTTTTTTGAGGTTTGTT
The DNA here is from genome assembly GCA_009806455.1 of Tetrax tetrax. Lineage (NCBI taxonomy): Eukaryota > Metazoa > Chordata > Aves > Otidiformes > Otididae > Tetrax > Tetrax tetrax. Next base: position 169,754 of record WHYT01014462.1, on the reverse strand, counting down.
ACTTTTTAATACTCTTCCATCAAAAAAAGTTTGACAACCCATAGAACTTTCATTTCTGCACAGTTAAAAGCAAACACTAAAGCTTTCAACTTCTTTCTCCTCTTGTTACAAGTTTAGGTGAACATTTCAGATGGTTTGATTCTATACCTGGGCAATATCGTGGGTCTGTTATTTCTTTCCAAACACACTGGGCCAATTCCATCTCAAATTTTAAAGAAAAATCTTTCCAAGTGGAAAGTTGGAATTAGCGATCACTCTCTTTCCAATAAGTAGTGATGGGGGAAGGAACGGAAAGGCTGAGTACAGTAACTGCTGTGTTCTACTTTGAAAAATCCCAATAACAGTGGAATTTATAAAGACTACTGTGAAAACTAATTACTAGTCTTGTTTGCACATCCATTCATTTGGAAAGAAAAGCGTACGCGTTCTCTTGCACAGCCATGCTGGGCGATAGCAGGCTCCAAGACTGACGACATCTATTTCTCTCTCCCTTTAGGATGAAAGGATTCGGGATGGACCCATGGTAGCAAGGTGTCAAGCAACCTTCCTGGAATGTGTTTCTTCAGGAAGAGAAGAGATCGCTGCCTTATTTTATGGATGTCACTGAAGTAGACTTTGAAGTTCTTTGGAAGCACATCACAAACTTGGCATGGGAAACCACAGCAACAACCATACCTGCTTGACAGATGATTCCTTTAAGTACAACTTGTATGGAGCTGTGTACAGCGTGGTCTTCATCCTCGGTTTGATTACTAACTGTGCCTCCCTCTTTGTTTTCTGCTTTCGGATGAAAATGCGAAGTGAAACAGCCATTTTCATGACAAACCTGGCTGTTTCAGATTTGCTTTTTGTGTTCACTTTGCCTTTTAAAATTTTTTATAATTTCAACAGGCATTGGCCTTTTGGAGATAGCCTGTGCAAGATTTCTGGCACAGCATTTCTCACTAACATCTATGGGAGCATGCTGTTCCTCACCTGCATTAGCGTTGACCGTTTCCTTGCTATCGTCTATCCATTCCGGTCTCGCACCATTAGGACCAGGAGAAATTCTGCCATAGTCTGTGCTGGTGTTTGGATACTGGTCCTCAGCGGTGGAATTTCTGCTTCGTTATTCTCCACAACCAACATTTCCAACACCAGCACAACCTGTTTTGAAGGTTTTTCCAAACGTATCTGGAAAACTTATTTGTCTAAGATCACTATATTTATTGAAGTGGTAGGATTCATTATTCCTTTGCTACTCAACCTTACATGCTCTTCTTTAGTTCTCAGGACTCTCCGGAAACCTGCCACCTTGTCTCAGATCGGGACAAACAAAGAGAAAGTATTGAAAATGATCATTGTGCACGTGGCCATTTTTGTTGTGTGCTTTGTGCCTTACAATTCCATACTTTTCTTGTATGCTCTCGTGCGGTCCCAAGCGATAGCAAATTGCTCCTTGGAGAGGTTTGCCAGGACAATGTACCCAATCACGTTGTGCATTGCAACAATGAACTGCTGCTTTGACCCGTTCATCTATTACTTTACATCAGAATCCTTCCAGAAGTCTTTCAACATAAAAACCCAGATAAAAATGGATTCTCTTTTCAAGACTGAGACACCTCTAACAAAGACTACACTACCAGCACCACAGGATGAAATAAGCGACCAGGCTATTACGAATGGAGGAGACCCAACATCTGAATCGCATTTCTAGTGAGTTGTTTACACATGGAGTTATCCCCTATTAACTTTTGATTAACTCCATGTGTGAAATAGTTGTTTCAGAATATGTGGGTTCACACATGGTGTTAATGAAGAATAGGTGCTGGGGGATAACTACACAGGTAGACAAATCTTTATACCAGGATGGTCCCATCAGATACAACTGGTGAAGATGAAGTATAAAAATCCCAATGGATCTCCCTGTGGAGATTGTGGATGGTTGACAACATATGACAACTAAGGAGGGAACAGAACAGCTTATTTGATAAGAAGATGCCAACATTTGGCATTTTTTTTCCCCAGCAGTTGACTTGGGACCAGTTGGGAAACAGAAAATTTAATTTTCTTAGAGATACCTGCCAATATTTCATGCCTTCTGGAGATGCATCATCATATGTTAACTCAATAACTTCACAATATGTATGTTTGCTTAATAAGGCATAATAAAAGCTTTTGGCTTTTCCTTATTTCACTGCAAGAGTATATATCCTGGTTTTACTAGATATAGGCATGGTGAATGCATTGTATGGAGAAGTTTGAAGTGTAAATAATTGTTTTGAAAGCAAGCAACACCCTCGTTTGGTGACAGAATAGAAAGTAAGATAAAAGAATAATTATTAATACAGCTTTGAAATAAGGAGTTTCATTTCTGTCAGATTAAGCTGTCTTTTAATTTATTTTAAATGCCACCTCTAGGGAGAAGTAGAGAGCCTTACTGCCTTTTTGCACCTGGGCTTTCCTGTCCCAGGAGATTATACGTGACTATTTCTCGGATGGCCTAGACTGCAAAGCCAGTTGAAACAAAGGGCCGGAAAGCCCAGTATTCTTGCAAGGCCAAATCTCTTCTACGGAAGTTACGTGCAGCTGAAGGGCTCAAGAACCATGGAATGCTGACAGTGTCAGAACATCCAATTAAGAGCAGCTCTTGTAGGTGATCACTTGCTGGTTTTTGCTATAGAGTCAGCTAATTAAACCAGAGGGTCTCAAAGTAACTCCAAAAGAAAAGAAAAGAAAGTAAAACAAATCAGCCACACTCTTCTCTTAGTCAGTTCAGCAATGTTTCCTGTTTTTCAATTAATTTATTGCATATCTTGCATTTCCTTTTAGAGATACAGATTATAGAAATATATGGAAAGTTAGCTATCTGTACATTGCTGCACTTCATTTCTCCAGCAACTGTTTCATATTTGAAGCTATCCTGACCTTCACAGGCTGATTCATTCTTAAGCATAAGACATGTAAAACACAGAAGGGTTTCGGTGAGAAGGGAGTGTTCAAGGCAGGGACATCTCCAACCAGATCAGGTTGCTCAGAGCCCTGGCCAACCTGGCCTGGAATGTTTCCAGGGATGGGGCACCCACCACCTCTCTGGGCACCCTGCGACAGTGTTCTACAATCCCCATTGTAAAAAAGTTTTTCCCTTATATCTAGCCTAAATCTACATCCTTCTAGTTTCAGATCATTATCCCTTGTCAGGGATCATCACAACAGGCCCCACTAAAAAGTTTCTCCCCAACTTTCTTATAAACCCCTTTTAAATATTGATGAGAAAAACAATTTAACTTGAAAAAGTATGAAGTTACAACTTGCTAATCACTAATCTACATTTTCCACAGTACAGCATAAATCTACTTCTCGGACTACTTTGCCAAAAAAAAACCCAGACAAAATATTAATTGAACAGATGTTTTCCACTCAACTATTTATTTTAAGTTTCTCAGATCAAGCCTCATGAGATACTGAGAGCTTAACATCAAATGTGATTACTACTTGAAGCAATCAGTGGTTCTTAAAGTGCGAAAAGAATTCAGCTGAAAAAAAAAAATTATGCTTTGAAGGGAGTATTTATTTAGCACTTGGAATAAAAAAGTCAGTTGCTTACTAAGACTAAGACAGACCCCACGGATCATTCTATTTTAGCCCCAAAATGACTGTGGCTTGTCTGATGCCCCTGGCTTTTATGGCAGAAAAGTATATTATCAACTTATTTATTATATGCAGGGAGTACGAGGGCAGCCTAACTGCTGTATCTCTGTGTTAAGTTATGGCTGTATTTGCTAGAAACTTGCACACAAGGCTGGCTTGGGAGGTTTTCCTGTACATTAGACCCTCAGACAATACCACTTTGGGGCAGAAATGAAACGTGACAACAAGGACAGGTCATTCAAATGAGTTGGTGGGACAAGAAAGATGTGGTGGGGCCAAGGGCACAGTCAATGGCAGTGGATGTGTCAGCAGCTGGGAAAAGTTTGCCTCAAAGAGAAGCAATGAGCTGTGTTTTGAGCATCATTATTTGCCACTTAACCACACGCAAAGGGAAAGCCAGCGCCGTGCCCCTTTCCTTTCCGCACAGGCCCGAACCAAACTGTTTAGAGCGCTTTCTAAAAATTCCTGTTTCCTTTGGCCGATGAGCCTGTTTCAACGCTTGCCATCAAATGTATTTCAGAGAAGCCATTTCCATAAGTTCAGATCAAAAAGCAAAGGGAGCCAAGAGGGGTTTTACAGGCTTTGAGGCAGGCAGGGGTTTCCGAACACAGCAAACCATCCTTCACACCATGGTGCTGTCAGGGGAAGAAGAGGGCGTTGTGAAACCATCGACATCTGACGCATCCCAGGCTGGGCGAAAGAGGTGGGGGCACCCCCATTCCGCTGCCCTACCATTAACTGGTGTTTAAAAATTGTATTTAATGAGGCAAGAGCTCTATTTTTAGGGATGGGAGAGAAGGAACAAGAGTGGGAAGGATTCACTAAAAAGCTGAGGGTGCATTGAAGCCCTCTTCCTATTTACAAGACAAGTACATGGTACATGAGTAAGTGCTCTTCTCCAAGGCAAAACCCCTGATTATTTCAGTTTTACAAAGAGAGACAAGAAACTTGTTTACATGCCAGCTCACTCCAAATGGGCAACATATAACTGTAAATCTTATTTTAAAGCTGCTTCTTTCACCTTGCAAGCAAGAAGCAGAAAGACGAGATTCCCGAGTTCCGTGGGGTCTGGGAACTTTGTGGGATGGGGCTGCTCTCACACGTGGTGACTGCTCAGTCGCTGCGGGGGGAGCGAGGGCAGGATTTGGCCCAGCACCCGAGAGCGGAGGAATATCTCGTTTGCAAGAATCCTGGAAGACCGTCTGCTCTGCTCCGTAGACCTTCCTCTAGTTAAATCCAAGGGAAGAAAAAAAAAAAAAAACCTAACCTAGAAACCACTGTCTAGCCTTCTCAAGGAAATGTTAAAAGAGAGGGGGGGAAGAACTGCGTGTGACTGGACGACCTCCAGGCCGTACATACATAGCTCGACTGTAACCCGAGCATAATGGGTGTCTTTTTCCAAGCGAGCCCAGCGCCAACGCTTACAAATTTCTGTTTGCTGTTTTATGGGGCAAGAGCTGCGGTTGATATTCTCACATAAAATGTAATACTATCATCCTGTGCCAAAATGCTAACTGAAAAGATTCATTATTTTGTAATTTAATACCTTATAAATTATATGGAGATCATATGTTGACTGACACTCACATCTGGTAGGACAGTTCTTGACTAATCTTTTTTTCTAGGTCAGGTACACCAAGTAACGCTCCACGGTTTGTGTATAAATAACCAATTATGCATTCAGAGAGAGGAGAAGTAATTTTTTTAGATGTTGGTAAAGCCAAGCTGGAAGGAGTGATGGTGGTAAAAGAAAAGTGGATTCACAGTGTTTCTGGCTGAGGTGCGGCCGAGTGTTCCTTCTCCCTGCCTGACAAAGGGCTATTGTCAGCAAACGGCACACACCAGAACCAGGAGTTTAAACGCAAAAAAAAAAAATCTAATTAATTAGAAGTTGGTGCCTTTATCTAGCTGAAGCTGAGAGACAGGACCGAGCAGTCCTCTCAGATGCTAAACATACAGCATTAATCAAGGATTTCATCGCTTGCAGCCAGCTCACCTTTCCTGTTCCCCAGCTCTCCCTGTGTGATTCATTCACCATAAACTCACCGCAAGCTCTGCAACTCATTGCTCTGCTGGAAAGCTGAAGCTCTGAAAGGCAACGTGAAAACCTCTCTGCCCAAAATCACCTTTGGATACACATGCCCATGCAAAATGCCATGCTAGTCTGAGTTTTCATGGTAGATGTCATGACAGGAGGAAGCAAGGCCTTAGATATATTTGTATGGGGCTCTGAGCAACCTGATCTGGCTGGAGATGTCCCAGCTCTTTGCTTGGGGGTTGGACTGCATGGCCTTTAAAGGTCCCTTCCAACCCAAATCGTGCTGTGATTCTGTATTACAGTCACCATGAAAGCCCCTCCTCTTACGGCAGGTTTTTCTTCAAAACACGACAGGCTGTACATCAGATGGAAGGTGCCAAGTGTTCATGGGACAGCACGAATCTGCACCAGGTTTGCAGAGCCAGTGCAAACTACTTGGGCTCAAGTCTATGAAATGCAAGGAGGCAGGACAAGTGACTTAAGTCACATACTGGCTCCTTGTATAAGAAAGATGAAAAGTTTGTGCTGTACGTGCAAGTACACGGCTGCACATCAGAGAGCATGCTCATCTCCTGAGCTTGCCTGTCACAGACTTGCCATGCAGATTTAGCCTCTAGATCCCTCTAAAAATACCCACATGAGGTTTTTAGGAAGCTCTTGCTGCAGGACTGAAGGGGTGATGGAAAGAGAACAGTCTTCCTCCCTACCTCCACCTAGCAAGACCCTTCCAGCTGGGGAAGGGAAAGGGGACCCATCACACCGGTAAGGTTATATAGCACCTCTGATGATGATCTCGAAGGCCAGCATCCCTAAAGAGCTCCCCAGTAACACCCCATGTCATTCCCAATGGCTGGATTTGCTGTAAAATGGGTGGGAAGTTACCATCTTGGAAATGCTGTCCCAGAACAGGGACAGCAACGTTTCCAGTGAAAGCACATCTGCCCAGTGCTGTTCAGAGAGAGCAAACCCAGGAGGCGTAGGGGACCCAGGGGGAGCAGCCAAGGCTGTTTCCACACGACGGAGCTCAGCGGGCAGATGCTCACATTATCACCGACCCAGGCTGCAAAGTCCAAGCAGAAGAGGCAGAGGCACGTGGGCTGGAAGCACCATCGCCAGGCTCCTGCTGTCCCCAGCCAGCTGCACAAAGGTGACTGTCCCACAGAGAAGGTCAGGACAGCCACCCTGTGCTGCTCTGCTGGCGTGGGACACCGACAGCCAGGCTGGGCCTCGCTACGCTCGCCGAGCAAACGTAACCCCGAGCACAGAACCCCAAAGCTTTGCTGCTTCCAAAAGGACGGGCTGCAAATGGTTCTTTGGGTAGGATTTAAGAACAGAAACAAAACCGTCCTCATTTCAGTAAGCAGATTATGTTCCTCAGCATTGATTTAAGAAAGAGGCAGAGCTATTCTCCATAAGATTAGAAGTTCAAGCCCTGTTTTCCCCTCTAATGCCGGGAATGCTGTAATTTTAGCTTTTGAATGATGCCCTCAAGCTTACCAGTGAGAGTCCTGCCTGGGTATGGGCCGTGCATTCGCTCTGAGACGCTGCTAAGGACCACAACTCAAACCACCCCCGAGATGCTGGGCTATGGAGACGTCCTGTTTATAAAATTTTGCGGGAGATTCAAGATGCTGCACTCAAAGAGCCTAGAAACTGAGGAAGATCTACTCAGAACACTTTTTTTTTTTCCACTTCCTACAGCAGGGCTCAAAGATCCTTTTCTCTAGGTACCAATTCCAGCTGAGTATATTGGCAAAGGGTTTGAGATATATATATATAGATAGATAGATATAGACTAACTTCCATGCAAAAACAACAGGAGACTCACACCTAAAACACCGGGACAGCAAGGAGCTGGGTGGTTCCTCTTAGGATGTTTTCCCAGGATACTTAACTGTCCAGTACCTAGGAAAACCCTGTGCTAGCTTTTCTCTGCCTGGAGGATTTTGACCAATGTAAATATTGTACAGAACTTAACAACACGCCTGTTTTGCACTGTTTGCTCTTTTGTGCATGTGTGTGTATAATGAAAAAAAGGAAAGTTTTTTTTTTTCCCCCAGAAAAACAGCATGTGTGAGGTGTGCTCATTTACTCTGACTTTTATAAATGTGCATATTAACTGGAATAATATTTAAATTTATGGTTTTTCTATAGATCTCAAACTCTGAGTACATTCAGCACACACAAAGAATCTCCCGGAAACTGTAAGCACAGGAAACTGGTCAATTCTTTTTGTTGTTTTTTCTTTTTTGTTGTTTTGTACAAATCCCCCAACTTCCGAGGCAGCGCATCATTAACCTCAGTCGTCTCTGCACTCACAGAATACTTTCCTGGAACTCATTCGCTAAATCACTTCTGAGAGACAGCATCCTAAGACCACAACTGACAGATAAGACTGAAGTGTTGTTACTGAACCTATTTTAATTTTTTTCCCCCCTCCCCAAGTTCTCATTTCTCTCTCCTGCACAGGATGACAGAGTCAGAGCCTGGGCTGCCAAAACATCATCTGTCCCTGCTTGTGCCTCCCACAGCTGCCTGCTCGTCAGCGTGCACATCTGCAGTCCTTTCATCCTCCCAGGTCCCACTGCTCGTGCCTCCCTGGAAGGAGTTTTACTGTTACAGCATGCTTAACCCAGAAAGAAGGCGAAGGTAGGCATCTTCCCTAAGGGAAAAGGAAAATATCTTTCTAGACTTGCTGTTTGGGCTGTTAGACATGAATTTCAAACTCAACCATGGCACGAAGTGTGTATCCTCACGCTATTGGAATAAAATTAATTTTGAAACATATTTTGACCGGAAGGACAGTGCCGTTTCCAAAGCTGGCACCAAGCTGTGTTATCTCTGGAAGGGCAATGGCAGAAAAGACACCTCAGCTAAACTGAGCCTTGAGATCTTACACAAGGAGTCTGGGAGCACTTGAGCAATGCTGATTCAGCAGCTGATACACCAAGGAGGTGTTATTTCATCTACTAAACCACTATTAGCTGCAGTAGGGAGCTAGGGAAAGTGCTTTAAACAGGCGTCCCATGGCACAGCATCAGATCAGCACACTGAATATCACAGGGAGGGTTGCTTTCTACTGCACAGATGTAGAGTATGGAGCTGAGAAACAGTTTTGCAGATTTTACATAGGTCACACAATTAAAAACATAAAATCTTATGTTCCGTTAGTGACATCCTGTCATTATTAACATTTCAAATTCTAGCGTGCTCTGTCACTGTCCGTCACAGCCTTGCGCAGAACCTCTGCAGTAACACGCTCACAACCTGGACCGATAAAACCCGACCACAGTAAAGCCTTGTGTAAGCACAGGGCGTGATTCAGCGAGGGCAGATGCTGACCGTGCTGCTCTGGGTAAGGCAGTAAAGATATTTCAGCAAGAGAATATTTTGTTATAAACAGCATGATCAGCACCACTCACACAGAGCGTGAGATCACAATGAAGCTGAGATTCACTCACAACTGTAGAGCTATCAGAAGAGCAGGAAGATTTCCTGCACATAAGCAATATGAAGTATGGAAAATGCCTTTTTAATACCCGTACAAAGCCAGGCATGTAACTACCTGACAGCAGCCATACCCAGCAAGTAACCTGAGAAGACCTTGATTCATTGTCAGACCTGTGCAGGAAAATGGTTCAAATTTGTCAAAGGACAAATTTTGGTCTCAAGTCCTACAGTCCCATCCTGCTAAGTGTTCTTCTGCCAGTAATACCTGGAGAAGGCATTTTCTGGTCCTGGTCCTTGGTTATGCCGTTTTTGCTGTTGGCAGCGGTCACTTGGCACGTGTACAGCTAGGAGACCACAGAGCAAGGGGCCAAGGGTTCCTATGAAAATTCCTCCACTAAAGATTTTGCATTGCAAATCACATAATTTGAAATCCATCTTTTCTCAGCATTGCTCCTGAGAATAATTTTTCATTTTCCAACCCAGCTCCCACTTATGTGTGTGAGAGAAGGCACAGTTGTGCAATAGAGCCATCCCAACCCAAGAGAAAGTGGGATACTGGTAGGACCCGTTTGTCATGGTGTTGGTACAGCCATTAATATGGTGGCCCTTTGGCAGTTCCAATTCCTGCCTTGTTCCCATATATTATCTTATCATCACAAACTAGCACAGCAACTAGGGAGCACAGGTCAGAATGAGGATGGGGGAGGCAGACATAAGACAATATCAAGGAACAGTCACTTGTATTCCCAAATATTTATTCTACAACTCCCCCTTTAAACACAGCTCATCTTGGTTAATTGATACTCTCTGAAACCAGAGTTCACAGTACAATTGTCTCTGTATTTTTGAGGGATGGAGGACAACGAAACTGATTTTGGAGGCTGCCACGCACTCTTCTCCCCACACCCCTCTCTTCCACTGCCCTTGAGCGGTGCAACAACTGCTTAGGAGGTCACACTGTCTACCAGATCACTGCAATGATCTGGTTTAAATATAACGCTAATTTTCACCATCTTCCCCCAAAATGGGGGTTTATTTTTAACCTAGATCATTTAACCAAGTTCCTGTTAACAGTTCTATCCCATCAACGGTTGTGCTGGCACAACTGAGGTGAAGGTGTCTGTAGGGGTAGGACAAACAGGAACTTCTAAAGCCAATTTGGCAGCCCAGATCGGCGCATCACAGAGCCCCTGTCCCAGAATAAGGGGTAGGTGGGCAGTGGAGGTGGATTTTGATAAGCCTGACTCATACTCTATTTTTACTTAATTATTTTAACCTGTTTGAGTCGGCCCTCCAGCTCACATAACATCAGAGTACCTTCTGCTGATATAGCAACATGTTTCTGGGAAAAAAACCAAACAATACTGTTAAAAGTATCCTTTGCAGTTCTCGGGAAGCCTGCAGCTGAGGAGGAGCAGTTATCACTTTATTCCTGTTAGACAAAGCAGGACACTGAGTCTGTGGATGAGTCACAAGGCCAAAGAAGGGAAAAAAAAAAAATCAGGATCCCACTGTCAGGCAGTGAGAACAATTGCCTGAGTTCTTGAGGAGTCCTTGTATGTGACAGACTGCCCTGGCCTTGAGCCAGACTGTGATTGATGTAAAAAACTGCAGGACTGGACACTTTGGCTATTTGGGCATTTTAAAAATCACAGGTGGATTTATCTGACACCAAAACCTCAGACTCTGGGTGATCTAACACTTTAGTGAAGGGCCCCAAGGACACACTGCAGTAAGAAACTCACAAGTGAATTTCTTTAGAAGTAAAATAAACAGTAAACAAACTCATAGTTACCAAACTATGAACTCAAAACAGACCCTTCCGTACATGAGGCACTGGAGTTAAATATAAGCCTGCTATAGCAGAAGTGTCACACTGTAGAGTTTGATAAGAAAAAAGAAAAAAAGGTCACAAGTCTGGGTCCTTCTAAATAACTCCAGCAAGTTGGCAAGACCTTTGCAAGGGGCTGGGAACCCAGGATTCGGGAACGCTCCAAGTGCCGCGTGCCCCCGCGTTGCTCAGCTGCGGCAAGGCACCAGCCCCCGACCCGCTTCAGAGCGCGCGGGAAGGCAGACCCACCAGAAACACCGGAGGGTTCTCTCGTCTCTATGGGCGATGGGCGGAAAGCACATCGCCGCCGCGTCCCAGCCAGTATCCGACGGCACGAATGCTTGGAAGAGCCGAAAGGGCAGAGGGTGAGAAGCGAGCACAGTAAGGAGCCCAAGATTATCCCGCATGCGTGTCTCAAGGAACTCATTTAGTGACTTCTAGAAGGAGTAGCTTGTACTACAGCAGAGGGTAAGGATTTGGGAGGAGGAGGACTGAGGGATAGGAGAGAGGCTGTGTGCTGGAATTAGAACACAAATTTCCCCAAATAACATATGGGCTTGAATCTTCCACAGGATTTCCATCCGCTTGCCAAGCTGGCTAGGTGCCAGCCAGCTCACACCTGAAATCCCCCTTCCCCGCCCCAGTACGGCGCTGTGCTCCGGGTTTAATCAATCCCAGCTCTCCGCAGGGATCGCTGGCCAAGGAACAACGCTGAGCTAGCATGGCCCCGTAGTTTCCGTTTGGGGCTTGGGTTGCACCTGGCCAGCCCAGAGCTCGAGCAGAGACAGCCCACGCCAACGGCAAGAGCATCCCACTTCAATATATCAGGTGCTTTTCAAACAGTTTTGCAATGTGATGCTTTTTTTTTTTATTACAAATAGGATTTTTTCAACCAGAGCAAGCTGGAAACTAGTTTTGCAAACAAGTTTTATCATCTTAGAACGGAGGTTTTATCTTCAACATCTTAGACTGGAGGAGGGAAGAAAGTCGCAACCCGTTGCCAAAGCGATTCCTCCTCGCCCGTGAGTCACCAGTTTGACTCAGCCTGGTGGGACACGAGCCATCTGACAACAATAGAAGTCTGGCAGTTCACATCTGCGAGTTAAACAAGCTCACGCGCCCTAAAAATAAAGCCTGCTAAGCTGCTGAAGTCGTATTTTCCTACCAAATTTCCTGCTAAGCAGCTCCAGCCCTCATTTGACCACATACTGGCTCATTGATAGACCTGCTTAGTTTATTGTAGGCAGAGATTTAATTAGTAAGTAAGGAAGCAAGGAATTCCTGTCGGTGTTGTTTTTGAGGGGGGAGTAGGAGGGAAGAACAAATGAGACAAAGAATTACAAGCGATGTGCACATTTTCCTGGCATCAGAGCCAGCGACGCTATGAAACACACCTCCTTCCTCTGCATGTGTCTCTCCTTTCCTTCCCTTCGTAAAATATGCTTTAAATAAAGAAACAGCTGCAGAAACTCTGCAGCAGATGAGCCCTAATCAGGCAAAGATAAATAGAAGTATCTGAGGCGCGCGCGGAGGTGCAGGATACCGAGGGCCTTTGTGAGAAACGGGTGCCAAGCCGCTCGAGCTGCAGATGAGAACTGGCGGGGATTTCGGGATGCCCGGCCCCGGCGCTGGGACAGACACAGCCACGGGGACCGCGTACAGGAAAGTACGTACTGAAGAACCACGGCGTAAAAAGGACATCTTGGTAAAAAAAAAAAAAGGAAACACTGCAAGCAAATGTATATAGCAGATGTATGGAGCAAGTTCCTGATCATGCAAATAAATTTGTGGTGTGCGGAGTTAACAGCTAGCGCTGGAATTACCCTGCGGTTCAAGAATGACTTGTCTCACACATGGGAGCTCTCACCAGTACGCCCTGCCTATCTCCATGTCTTTCCGCCTGTATTTAGGGAGAATCCAAGGCAGGATTTCCCATCCTAATGAGATTTTTGACAAACAGGAGCTGTTGAGGGTCCCAGCTTCAGACAGAGGTGCTCTCTGGATGCTTTACAGAAAAGAAGGACATGGTCTCTGCTCCTAAGGGATGTCCTTAACATGTTTGGCTGTAAAAGCAGCCGCCTACACACAAACAATGCAATCACCTTGATTCATGCAGTGCTGCTTAGCTGCAGCCTCACCATTAAAAACGATCTTTATCTGTTAACGGTCACCAACACACAGTCGCCTCCGTGCTTCAAACAGGAAACCTGAGCGGGGTCTGCCAGCCAGCAGTGACGTTTCCAGCAGCCGTTGCTGGTAGTGTTTTCACACCTCTCTCCTGGGCTGCTCTTGCTCTTCTGCTAAATATTTCACCGGGGGAGATGGGTGACACAGGAGATGTCACGCCGTTCCTCATAAAACCCGCTGGGTTTCAGAGCCCAAGCTCCAGCAGTAAATCTCACCCGGTGGGGCTGAGCAGGCAGTTCAGCTGGGGCAGGGTGAGAGCAATGCCTGGAACAGGAGATTTTTTTTTACTGGCTTTGTCTCACTTGACTGCTGCAGAAGGAAACCTAAATGGCTCTAGGCAAGGAGCAGAGATCAAATTTACTTCATTTTCTTGCAGAGTTTAAAGCAAAAGAGCATATTCCATAGTGCTCCCCCCCCCCACCCCCCCGAAAAATATATCAAGCGTATTTTTACTATTTTATTTTTCTCTCTTTTTGCAATAGCCTATGCACAATTGCTCTGGATAAAGACCAGAGATGGGGCCTGTCTGTATCACTGACATTGCACTGGACAGGCTGAACCACATCAAAGTTCCACAGATACGTCGAAGGACATTTTCCCAGGAGGAACTCAACCAGCTAATTTTTAACGTTCTCAGCCCCACGTGCAGAGCCCAGAGGCCTACAGACACCTCACAGCGGCGATGAAAGCTGCGTGTCACGGTGTTCTGAGCTAGAACTGCGAGGTGCTTATCGAATTGAGACAGATTGTGCAGCTCAAGGTCACGTCTTGCTCTGCATGGAACCGTACAGCCAAACCACAACCCCACACCCTGGGAAAAATCCTCCCATTTCAGTTATTTCACAGGACTAAGGAAAATAATTCTTCCAAAATCTCCATCTCCCCAGTCATTTTCGTAATGAAGGTCAGTGCCACAGCATTTCACACAATTTCAGACCTCAAGAAGCAATTGGCTAAAATTAAGTGATCACAGAGATAAACAGGTTGCCACTCCGTTTCTCAGGAAGAAGGCTGGTGGTAATCAGCAGGTTTCTGATTCACACTGGGAACGTGAAAAGCAAGCGCGGAAGGAAGCTCCATCCCCATGTGGAAAACAATGTTTTAGCTAAGGAAATATAGGATAAACTGACATACAATGGGATGCAGATAATTCAGAAGCTGAATAGCTGTGTGCTAGCTAGCAAGCCCCAGCAGTATTTTGGAGCCCATCCTAAGAAAGGCTGTTTGTTCCAGCACCATAGCGACGAAAAATAGGTTTGTGTTCGCTCCTCTTGCGCTGCGGCCAGGCTTGCAGCCTTGTGTCTCCAGCGGGAAATCAGGGAAGGAATTTTGATTGCAAGTGATCACTGCTGAAGATGTGTATTCAGATAAAGACACTTTTCATCCTGTTCCTTTTGTTTCTTGATTCCTAGTCAAACTCTAATCCCATGCATATGGCCTGGCAAGTTTGAATTTCCATGGCAACTCTTTTTAAGCTAGCTTCAGGGTAGCAGAGAAAGCTGGCAAGGGGGAAAGGTCATTATTTAAATGCTTTATTGCTATTACTTCACAGGACATCTGATGCCAAACACACAAGAACAACTGGACTTATTTTTAAGCTTGATTATTTAAAAGTAAAAACTCCTGCAATGCGAAAATCCTTACTTTTAGGATCTGCAGATTACTGGTCTGCTCTCACTGCGTGGCCTGTGTATCCATGTATCACTTAAAACGTGCTGTTTCCTAATGGGAGAGGCAAGATTCTGGGGAAGATGTAGGGCACAAGAGCAAAGGAGACTCAGTTTTCAGGGGTGTATACTCTGGAGTATCGTGCAGAAGCATTGTTAGTTAGTTTTTTTTACTCTAGTCCCTAATGTTGAAGCAGTTATTTTTTATAGTCACACTGATCGACAAAGGGACAGATCACCGACATGAAAATTACTCTCCCTTTAAAACAGTCCATTTTTCCTCCATTAGCTGAAGGATTGGCAATTATACCGTTTATTTCAAAACACACAGAAAAGCAGAAAATCAGCCCAGCCCGCTGCCCACCTCATTTCTTTCTTTCTGAACAAGCACAGCCCCATGCGTGGCTGCAGCCCAGAGCGGTGACACTGGCAGGACCAATGCAGACCCCAGTCAAACTTCAGAGACCTGTGTCCAGACCTTCCCAAAGCCATCTTCCAAAAACAAAATGGAAAAAAAAAAAAAAATAATCTGTCTCACAGAGCCCTCTGCTGAGCTGGCCCTGAGCTATTACGGACCTGGGAGAAGCCGAGATGCCCATTCCCTGCGCGCTGTATTTCTGTATCCGAGTTGGAGCTGTTTGTATAGGGTGTTTCTCCCCAACCATGGAAATGAGACAGACATTTTCCATAAAAAACCACCAACAACAAAACCCCCAGACACTCAATTGTACAGTCAAACCAACAAAACAAGGCATAATGTCCAGAGTCTGCAGACTCCTGCAGTTTGGACACCTGAAGCAGCAAACCACTGCCTGCACCAGCACCGGGGCTTTGTGCACGAGCGCTTCCATGGCCTCCACCGTCAGAGCTGAATGCTGACAGCATTGCTCTTCCAAAAACCCAACACAAGCCAAATCTAGCAGTGGGAAGGAGGCAGCTGGGCACTACTTGGCTGTGAACATCCAGGTGTGCTGGGTTTCACTTCAGCTGCCCAGCCATCCTACCTGACCATCAGTGTGCCTGGCCACAGGATGCTAAACCATTCCTGACACGTTTGATTTCACGTTAAAGCTCTCGACATAACAGCTATGCAAGTGCTTCAAAATATCAAGAATTTCAAGTATAGGCAATGTCAGTATTTCTCTTTGGTCTTTGAGAGTCTGGTGCACATTTCGAGTGAGAACTGATGCTGGCCCAGGGCCCAGGGCCGTTTCTGATCACACTCCCACATGCCTTCCCCAGTTCTCTTAAACATCACTGGGATAGCTCCTTAGGCACCGTGCCAAACAAAAATGCAAAGTATTCCATCTCAAAGTCAGACTCTAGAACACGCAACATCTTTTCTTTTCAGCTTTCACGAACAATAAAAACACAGCATACCCGAAAGGGAGGTTTGCACGGTCCGGAGGTGGGCGCTGACTCCTTACCTCTGACCCAAAGGCGTGATGCTCAGCAAGAAGTGGGTTGCAATCACGGGGGTGACGCTGGCTGGTATCTGTGGGCAGGAGCTACTCCTTGCACATTGCAGGACGGATGAGACAGGATCAGGTACGAGGGTCATCCCAACACTTCTCTGCCTGTCGTCTCGAGGGGGACCCTGAAAAGGAACGCGTTCATTGGCATCCTGCATCTGTGCACATGGCACATTCCTGGCACCCGCTCTTAGGCAGATCCTGCTGACAGAGTCTTGTGCCGCTTTAGAAGGGACAATCAGTCCCAGTGCTGGCTTTGCAGCCATCTACCTGCCCTTGGAAATCCACCTGGACGCTGCCCAAATGCATCTCCTCAACCCACCGTTTAGCTTGATTTTACCCAGTTACGTGTGTTACGCTGTGTTAAAGAATGAGCGCTTGGGATCAGCTAGCATGGGTTGGGGAGATGGCTTGAGCTCTTCTACCTAATTAAAAAGGAGAGGAGGAAGAGCTCGAAGTCCTCCCATGTCCCCAGGGAAACGGAGGATGCAAGGGACAACAGAGGGGGACATGGGATGTGCAGACAACTGGGAGAAAGACATGAAGGGGCAGGATGGGCTTCAGAAAACAGAAAGAGGGAAAGCAGAAGGAAGCCTGTAAGAACTAGAGGGAAGGAAAGAGCTAGCTAGAGAGCAGATGTAAGGGGCAGAAGAGAGAGAGGTGATGTAGGATGGATAAGAAAGACACTCAGAACACAAAGCATGAAATAGGAAGAGAAGTTAAACCAGCATGAGTCACTTTTTTAATAGCCCCCCACCTATCACATGCTGAAATTCTCACACACAAAGAGAAGGGTAGAGACTAAGGTCCAGCATCACTGATGTCACCAACTCCTACACCAGTTTCCCAGCTCAAAAAAAAATCCACAGCACCAGCTCATCCTGTTTTTTTTTTTTTTTCCTACAGAAATGACTGTGTGCTAGCGTAAGGACTCAGGAAGAACAAACACATTGCTTGTACCAAGGAAGGCAGCACGTTGCTCTCATGAGACCCCCATGCAACTATACTGGACCTAGAGAGCAGCCTAACTGCAAATGCATCTCCATTCCAGTTTTGTCAGACTTTTGACACCCAAAGATGGGTGAGTGACTTTACACCCCCACTCCCACCCAAACCACATCCTCCCTATGGCTGTCAGATCCCGCAGCACCCGGGAGGAGGGGGGGGCGGTGTTTGCAGAGGGCCAGTCCCTGGCTTTCTTGCTGCTTTCTGATCAGAGTACGTTCAGTAGGTGACAAGTCATAATCTCACCGATTTCACCACTCCCTGATGGGTGGGTGCACTAAAGTCTTCAGATGAGATGTGCATCTCCTTACTGTTGTGAGGACTGGGACCTCTTCAGCTAACCTCTTCAGGGTGGAACGTGCTTTGCTAAGGCTCGCTTCCAGCACCCTTGGCTCCTCAGGCGTTGGGCTGCCTCTCCCCAAACCAGTACAGAACATACATCAATTCCTGCTCTTTTTTTTTCCCCCCAAAGGGTGTCTCAGAATTCTGCTGCTCTCTCTTTTTTTTTTTTAAGGTAGTCTTTGTAAAAGTCTGACCCTTGAAGGTGCTAAAGGATGCTTCTGAATTTCACACATCTAATTATTTGGGTTCTGTGTACAAAGAGCATTCTCCAGCAACACATGGTTCTTCAAAAAGCAAGAACATAACTCTTTCCTTTTATTCTCTGCCTTTGCACACGAGCAGCTGTCCAAGGCAAGTCCTGTGCAATAGATGGGTTCCCTCTGCATCACTTTGAGCTTCCCCAATCCATGGAAAACCTCCACAAACCTCCTCTTCATGAACATGTTCTTAATTAAACTAAGATTTTGACATATTTTAAATCCAGTAACAGTTTAACAGTTCTGCTAGAAAGCAGTATCTATTCGTATAGTTAGGTGCTTACATGCGTTCAGTGAGAAAACACTCGCACTTCAAGCCTTGGATGTCACATGCTTGCTGCCTTCTGCCTGTATTTCAATCGTCTTCATTTCTAGCTCCACGCCTGGCTTATGCATTTAGATTGTCTTTCCAGCAAGCCAGTGTTCCTTGACTTTCCTGAGGGCAGCACGGCCAGCCCTTCGGAGTGCAGTCTGGTCCTGCCTGGTTTTGTGGCTTGCTCAAATTAACTAAGAGACTAATAAAGCTACTAAGGATAGCAAAGGCCTGAGGAAATGGCAAGTTGCTCAAAATTTTCTTTTCCTTGTTCACCACTGGTTAGATACAGACTAATTCTCAATTTAAGCCATCTTTATTTCGTAGAGCAGCTCTTTTTTCTTTTCAAGAATTAAAAGTGTGTTTGCAGCAGGTCTGTGCTGCTCAGCTATCGGAGATAAGCAGTCCAGGTCTTACCCACTCTCCAATTAAACTTGAACCTCTGGTCAGCACCGCTGCCTGCTCCAGAGCATCTCCTGCAGACTACCCACACCACCAGTGGTTCCAGAAAACTTGAAAGAGGGAATACAAGGTGCTCCCAAATCACTTAATTTGGGCTTGCTGGACTACAAACGTTGTCCTACACAAGGGAAGAGGCATGGATGGTTTTGGTTACTGCAACAATAAAGAACGCAATTTTTTTTTTTTTTTTCCCCCCTCTGTGAAGGTCTCATTGTATCACAGATTAAAGTTATACAAGTCAAACATAACAAGAGAGGTCAAATCAGGTGGTGCAAAGAAAGAGCTGCAGAAATTGTAAAGCATTTTGTGAAGAACCCAAAAAGTGGTAAGAAGTTACCTTTTAGGGGAAAAATGTCTGCTGTGACAAAATGGTGTCTGTATTAGATGCTGTTAATTTAAGTCTGGTCCTAGAATGATGCCCTCAAATAGGGCTAATGGGCAAAAGATGAGCAACACGAACCAAAACACACTGACTCAAGGCTGCGAAGTCTGTATGCAAATCTGCTTAATGACAACCAGAAACCTGAGAAGGGGCCAGGCCCATGACAGAGCCCCACCAACACCAGAGGGCAACCGCGGGACGCGAAAGGAAGATGGAATTAGCCGCTCACAGAAATCTGTAAAGTACATCAGAATGAGAGCTGCCGTCCATAAATTCCTCTACTGACAGAGGAAATTGAGGCTATCTTTGGAGGGAAAACCTTGTTGCCACCCACATAACCCCCATTCTTAGAGGAAAGACAAGGAAAACAAATTCATAAGGGCCCCTCAAAAACAGCTCATCTGAAAGCTGCTTATCCAAGCTAGCCCAAACCACTCCAAATCCTCATGCCATGTATCCACAGCAAGAATTTCTTGCCCTACAACTGCTTCTGAAGGCCCTCTTCTTCTAGGCTGCCTTCTTTACTCCACCATTGACAGATTCTGTTGCTCAAATGCCAGAAATTGCTTTTCCCATTGCACCGTCCTGAGCCACAGATGGACCGATCAGCAAAATCCCCAAATCTGTGTTATCTACACGAGGGAAACACCACCTTGCACAAAATCCATTGTGATGCAAAGTGATGGGACAAAGCACCAGGAGAAAATTCATCAGTGTTAGGAATCAGGGCAGAACTGAATTAAAGGGGAAGAATAAGGAATGGATTGCATTTTTATAAATGAAAGGACAATGAGCTATTTAGGCATGGGGAAATAATTGTAGAATCAAAGAATGGTTAGAGTTGGAAGGGACCTTCAAAGGTCATCTGGTCCAACCCCCCTGCAAGGAGCAGGGACATCCCCGACCCGATCAGGTTGCTCAGAGCCTCATCAAATAAATACTCCTTTCATCTCATACGAGCTGCTGTAAAGGAAAGGATTGGAAGTTTGCACTCAGTTATTTCCAAAAGTAAATATTACAACTGGTGCGTAAAGCGTGCACTGCCATCATGTGTCCAGAAAGCAAAACACACAGCAAGAGAAGGAACTGCCCTAAGCAGCTCGGTGGGTGGGCAACACCTCTGCTTTGCAAGGGCTTCACGCCCTCATAAACATCAGCTGCTCCTAGGCACGGGGAGTCGGTTCTGATTGACTGCTCCATGCTGCTCAGCTCATTTCCCCAACTGAGCTCTAAAACACGCTGTTAGAAATAAGGTTTCTGACAACGCTGCATGTAGTTCTTCAGTGTGCTTGCTGGCATGCAACAAAAGACACCCCAAATAGGTACTGAGATGATCAAAAGGATGGCGAAAGTAGGAGGAAAAAACCCCAAACCAGAGCCAGTCTACATCAAACAATTCAACCAGCTCATCACCCAAACTTGCCCTCTCCTGCCTTCCCCATCCTGGTTCAGAGCTGGGAACAAGGCTCAGGTGGGGAGCAAACCCCAGCTGCGCCTGTTTTCTAGCTTTCCTCCCACTGCCACCACCTTCCATCCTTGCTGTGAGAAATCACTCATGGATTACCAAATCGCTCTCAAACCCTCAGTTCAGAGCAGCAACACCCCTTGGTACTGTGATGGCAGAGCCACAGCTCTGCAGGCAGTGGTACACAAATGCTGGGAATCAGGAGCATGAGCCTCCTGGAATAGAGGTACTGGGTATGGTGACTTTCCTTATTCATCCCCTGATCCTGAGTGTCATGGGCCTCAAAGGGAACTTGCTCACCACAGCAGATTTTTCAAACAATTACAGGCTTATTGCAACAAGATGGACAGAGCGACTGCTACCCAAGAAGGCTGAAGTACTGATGTCTTCGTAATTGCGTGGTCGGTCAGGAGTATTGCTAACAGAGATGATATGAAAGGCCCTAGCTTCCCATGAAAAGCTAACCTGTAACTGGCTGACCTTCAAAGCAG
>WHYT01014462.1:102684-139844 GCA_009806455.1 Tetrax tetrax | reverse complement strand
TGCTCTTTTTTTTTTCCCCCCAAAGGGTGTCTCAGAATTCTGCTGCTCTCTTTTTTTTTTTTAAGATAGTCTTTGTAAAAGTCTGACCCTTGAAGGTGCTAAAGGATGCTTCTGAATTTCACACATCTAATTATTTGGGTTCTGCGTACAAAGAGCATTCTCCAGCAACACATGGTTCTTCAAAAAGCAAGAACATAACTCTTTCCTTTTATTCTCTGCCTTTGCACACAAGCAGCTGTCCAAGGCAAGTCCTGTGCAATAGATGGGTTCCCTCTGCATCACTTTGAGCTTCCCCAATCCATGGAAAACCTCCACAAATCTCCTCTTCATGAACATGTTCTTAATTAAACTAAGATTTTGACATATTTTAAATCCAGTAACAGTTAACAGTTCTGCTAGAAAGCAGTATCTATTCGTATAGTTAGGTGCTTACATGCGTTCAGTGAGAAAACACTCGCACTTCAAGCCTTGGATGTCACATGCTTGCTGCCTTCTGCCTCTGTTGTTTCAATCGTCTTCATTTCTAGCTCCACGCCTGGCTTATGCATTTAGATCGTCTTTCCAGCAAGCCAGTGTTCCTTGACTTTCCTGAGGGCAGCACAGCCAGCCCTTCGGAGTGCAGTCTGGTCCTGCCTGGTTTTGTGGCTTGCTCAAATTAACTAAGAGACTAATTAAGCTACTAAGGATAGCAAAGGCCTGAGGAAATGGCAAGTTGCTCAAAATTCTTTTCCTGGTTCACCACTGGTTAGATACAGACTAATTCTCAATTTAAGCCATCTTTATTTTGGAGAGCAGCTCTTTTTTCTTTTCAAGAATTAAAAGTGTGTTTGCAGCAGGTCTGTGCTGCTCAGCTATCAGAGATAAGCAGTCCAGGTCTTACCCACTCTCCAATTAAACTTGAACCTCTGGTCAGCACCGCTGCCTGCTCCAGAGCATCTCCTGCAGACTGCCCACACCACCAGTGGTTCCAGAAAACTTGAAAGAGGGAATGCAAGGTGCTCCCAAATCACTTAATTTGGGCTTGCTGGACTACAAATATTGTCCTACACAAGGGAAGAGGCATGGATGGTTTTGGTTGCTGCAACAATAGAGAAGAACACAATTTCTTTGGTTTTTTTCCTCTGTGAAGGTCTCATTGTATCACAGATTAAAGTTATACAAGTCAAACATAACAAGAGAGGTCAAATCAGATGGTGCAAAGAAAGAGCTGCAGAAATTGTAACGCATTTTGTGAAGAACCCAAAAAGTGGTAAGAAGTTACCTTTTAGGGGAAAAATGTCTGCTGTGACAAAATGGTGTCCGTATTAGATGCTGTTAATTTAAGCCTGGTCCTAGAATGATGCCCTCAAATAGGGCTAATGGGCAAAAGATGAGCAACACGAACCAAAACACACAGTGACTCAAGGCTGCGAAGTCTGTATGCAAATCTGCTTAATGACAACCAGAAACCTGAGAAGGGGCCAGGCCCATGACAGAGCCCCACCAACACCAGAGGGCAACCGCGGGACGCGAAAGGAAGATGGAATTAGCCGCTCACAGAAATCTGTAAAGTACATCAGAATGAAAGCTGCCTTCCATAAATTCCTCTACTGACAGAGGAAATTGAGGCTATCTTTGGAGGGAAAACCTTGTTGCCACCCACATAACCCCCATACTTAGAGGAAAGACAAGGAAAACAAATTCATAAGGGCCCCTCAAAAACAGCTCATCTGAAAGCTGCTTATCCAAGCTAGCCTAAACCACTCCAAATCCTCATGCCACGTATCCACAGCAAGAATTTCTTGCCCTACAACTGCTTCTGAAGGCCCTCTTCTTCTAGGCTGCCTTCTTTACTCCACCATTGACAGATTCTGTTGCTCAAATGCCAGAAATTGCTTTTCCCATTGCACCGTCCTGAGCCACAGATGGACCGATCAGCAAAATCCCCAAATCTGTGTTATCTACACGAGGGAAACACCACCTTGCACAAAATCCATTGTGATGCAAAGTGATGGGACAAAGCACCAGGAGAAAATTCATCAGTGTTAGGAATCAGGGCAGAACTGAATTAAAGGGGAAGAATAAGGAATGGATTGCATTTTTATAAATGAAAGGACAATGAGCTATTTAGGCATGGGGAAATAATTGTAGAATCAAAGAATGGTTAGAGTTGGAAGGGACCTTCAAAGGTCATCTGGTCCAACCCCCCTGCAAGGAGCAGGGACATCCCCGACCCGATCAGGTTGCTCAGAGCCTCATCAAATAAATACTCCTTTCATCTCATACGAGCTGCTGTAAAGGAAAGGATTGGAAGTTTGCACTCAGTTATTTCCAAAAGTAAATATTACAACTGGTGCGTAAAGCGTGCACTGCCATCATGTGTCCAGAAAGCAAAACACACAGCAAGAGAAGGAACTGCCCTAAGCAGCTCGGTGGGTGGGCAACACCTCTGCTTTGCAAGGGCTTCATGCCCTCATAAACATCAGCTGCTCCTAGGCACGGGGAGTCGGTTCTGACTGACTGCTCCACGCAGCTCAGCTCATTTCCCCAACTGAGCTCTAAAACACGCTGTTAGAAATAAGGTTTCTGACAACGCTGCATGTAGTTCTTCAGTGTGCTTGCTGGCATGCAACAAAAGACACCCCAAATAGGTACTGAGATGATCAAAAGGATGGCGAAAGTAGGAGGAAAAAACCCCAAACCAGAGCCAGTCTACATCAAACAATTCAACCAGCTCATCACCCAAACTTGCCCTCTCCTGCCTTCCCCATCGTGGTTCAGAGCTGGGAACAAACGCTGGGAATCAGGAGCATGAGCCTCTTGGAATAGAGGTACTGGGTATGGTGACTTTCCTTATTCATCCCCTGATCCTGAGTGTCATGGGCCTCAAAGGGAACTTGCTCACCACAGCAGATTTTTCAAACAATTACAGGCTTATTGCAACAAGATGGACAGAGCGACTGCTACCCAAGAAGGCTGAAGTACTGATGTCTTCGTAATTGCGTGGTCGGTCAGGAGTATTGCTAACAGAGATGATATGAAAGGCCCTAGCTTCCCATGAAAAGCTAACCTGTAACTGGCTGACCTTCAAAGCAGACAGATGAAGTCGTTAAAACTAAAAAAGAAAAAACCCACACCTGCCAAAGTGTAAACCTAAGCTGAGTTACTTCTCCTTTGAGGTTTAAAAGAACAAAGCTCTTTTTGCTCCCCACTTTCACACCTCTTAGAAAGTTATTTAATTTCAAATTGAAAGCACTGGTGCTTCACTTGGACCCACCACAATGTCACTCTGCCAGATGGCAGGTTTTCTTCTTCCTTTCCTAATGAAGCCCAGACACCATCCTAAGCACCTCTGAGCACTAACCCAGCTCACTTCCATCCTGTTGCTCCACTCATGCACATGTTCAAGTGCTTTTGCAGTTTACTGGGAACTGAAAGGACAAGATTAGCCAGCACGGCTGTTTCCAGGGAAGGAGGAGCCAAATGTCAGCATCCAAAAGTCTTTTTTTTTGGTAACAAAGCTGAACGTTCAAGATGGAAGTCTGGGAGATAACTTGTGTCAATGATGTTTGGAGAGAGGTCAATTATTTATTGACATCAACACATTGTTAAGGATTCTTTTGAGAAGGTGTCTCCATTCCTTAACCCAACAGGAAATAAAAAGGTGAATGAATCCCAGTGAAGATGTGGCCATTGTTTGCTGCTTTCTTACAGAGCGCTGAGCCATGAATTTCCAGTGTTTGCTAACTGATGTGACAGCTATCAGATGATAGATACAATTTCTATGCTGTCTCCCAGGATGAAAAAGGATCCAGTGGTGAGTTTGGAAAAGCAGAGTAAGGACCACATTGAACTGGAGTGGGTATCTGTCTGTCCTGAGGTTGTAACTCAAGGGAGGTGGGCCAGGAGCACCCAAGGGGTTCACTCTGCACATTGCACAGCTTAGGCAAAGATTTTCTGTTTGTGAGATTATCCTGAGATGAGGTGTAGAGGGAGAATGGAAAAGAATGAAGGACAAGAGTTCTCTAGGAAACCTGAAAAAGTCAGGGAGGAAGATGTATTCTGAATAAGAGGACTAGAGACAAACCAGGAGACTACGAAGATCTGGTCAAGAGAAGACAGAACTGTGGATTTGGGATCAACCCAGAAAAGGAGATTTGCCAAGTACACCACCACAATCTCTGATAAAGAAATCACATGTGCACTGGAGAAAGGCAACGGCATTCACACCAGGAATACACATAACCAGAAGAAGGGTATGAGAATGAAAGGCAGAGCCTGGAGCTGTCAGGCTGGACCACACAACATGAGGAAGGAGTAAAAGTGCAAGATGAGTCATTGAGGCCATGCAGGGCAAGAGGAGGAGACCGCAAAGAGAAGACAAAGAAACATGAGCTGATGGCAGAGAAGTCATCTGAGTGAAGATCCCCATCAACAACCAGGGTGGGAAGTGGATGAAAGCATGTGAAGGTGGGGTGGAAAGCAGAAGTGAGGGAGGTGAAAATGGCCATTGTCAAAGGCAGGAGCAGTGCCTGGAGGACTGACATCTGAGGAGGTTGTGAGGGATGAAGACTTTTCTAGAGACAGTAAAGATTTCAGAGACAAAAAAAGGCAAGTGTAGGGGAGAGGTAAAGAAGATGAAGCAGGAAATGAATTAAATGAGAGCCAGGCTGGTAGAAATAGTAGTGGAAACAAGCGTGGGAGATGTAAAGATAAAGAAGGTGATATGCTTGCATAAGAAAAAGGTCCCCAGAACTGAGGGGTACAGGAGATAAAAGCACTAGTGAGAAAAACTAGGACAGAGAGGGGATTTTACAAGGATTGAGGGAGGAAAAAGCCAGGTGAGAGGAGGAAAGCAGAAAAGTAGGACATTGTTACTGCCAGGAGAATTGCACAGGGCTGACAGATGGAAATCAGAAGTGTTTCTGGGTTCGGTTAACAGAAACGGGCACCCTGCCTTGGCAACCAGCCCTGAGGTGCAGCAGGGGGTGCAAGCAGGGCCAGGACCGCCATCAGCCCTCACCACCGACACCCAGCTGCTTCCCCTCCACCACAGGGCCCTGCCAAGATGGCAGCCAGGCCCTTCCAGCACATCCTGCCCCGACGGAGCTCCCCTCAGGGGAGCAGGGCTGCTGCCAGCTTATGGTGGTGTGAAGCCGACACGCTCCACACTCATGCTCGTAGCAGCTGAGGGGAAGCGTGGCCAGCTGGGGCCAGAGAGGACATGCCACCTGCTCGCCCCGCTGCACCTCGGGGAGCGTGAGTGACACGGCTCTGTGCTTTCCTGTTATTCTTCTTTTGGTCCGTCCTACACAGGAGAACAGCGCACGCCCAAAATGAAATAACGACGACTGTTGAAACACCCCAAGGAGTCTATCTGATAAAGAACAAGCGCTTGCCATAGCACCCACTCTGTGAGACAACCACCTGCGGGTTCCCTCACATGCCCGGTGACACCTCAAGGCCTCGCCATGGCCGAGAGGCACGTCCTGCAACGGCCTCCGGGATGTGCACGGAGAGCAGACGGCGACTCATCTCTCGCTGCTGCCGTTTCCTCTGTCCCCACAGCTCACGGCACCGTCTGCCCTCTTTGGCCACCATTTCCTGCGGGGCATCCCCAGGGATGGGGGCCAGGCAGCGTGGAGGCCCTGCACGGCCCCATCCACAGGGGAGATCTTATTGTGCCCATCCAGCTACATTTTTAGTTAAAGAAATAAAAACCCATCAGCTGCACAGAGTAAGAAATAGCGCTCGCTGAGGTGAATATTTGCTTAAAACCTTTAGGCACTTAAAATAAAGTTTGGTTGATGGAAACATCTGTCAGACCAGAAGTGGCTAAAGTGCTTTGTACCAACATTTTGTAAGGCTCTTTGTTTCAAAGAAACATCTTTTTCCTCATTTCAGATATTCTCAATAACAGTGAAATAATCTTCCGCCTTCCCTACAGAAATTCTACAGAATTTTTTCACTCTTGTTTTCATTTCATCCAGCAAACTTTTAAAGCTCAATTTAAATTACCTGAACTGTTTTTCTGAAATTAACATTTTCTTGTATTGCTCCACAAACATTGTATTTCCAACTCCAGATTCTTAGACTTTTGCACAAATTCAAGACAGACTTTAATAACACATTTTCAATATTTCAGATGTATAAACTCCTTTGTCTCATTGCGTTTCACTAGTAGATACCTTGTAGCCTGAGGCAAATAACTGGTTACTGAAATTTTCCTATCTGAAGTGGAAGTGAAGCTTATTGTTACAAATAGTCACATAATTAGGTTAAAAAGGACATAAATCTTCACAAAGTCAAGTTCCTTCCTGCTCTGAAAGCACATTTTCAGCACGGGAAAGTCCAGCTAGCCAGAGCCTGGAGCTGAAAAATGAGCTTAAAAAGGCAAGTAAGGCCAAGAAGCTAAAAAGTCAGAGTTGTAAAATCATTTACCCTGTAAAGACAATTGTCTGAAATTGAAGTGAACTCCACAGAATTGGGCCACAGGGGCTGGTGGGGAAGAAGAGGGCTACATCGCCCCGTTACCAGCAGTTTCGTAGTTAAAACGAGGAAAAAGCCGTTCAGCAGCAGGAGAGGCACTGGGGTGAAGAAGGGGGCCCTGCTCCTGCTGCCACCTGTACACCAGGTGTGCCAGGCTAGATCAAAAAACGAGTTTGGCAGCTCACATACATGAAATTTGGGGGCTTAAATCCCAAGCTGACATCTTACAGCCTCTCATACTTCTGCTGTCTGGACTCTGCGGGCTTCTCTGACCTCAGGCTTTCCACGGTTCTGGACACAGAGCCTAGGACACAGCTCGCATAGTCCTGACTTCCCTTTAGTCACTGGAGGAAAACAGGCACTTAAAATAGCAAAGTTAACTTCTTCTACAATAGGCAGCTAAAACAATCACGCCCTGACTGTACCCGTTTCTTGGTAACAAAAGGAGGAGCAGCTCACAGCATGGTGCTCGCTTGTGCCCCAGCGAGGTCCTTACAAACTCTCTGGAGAGGCTGAACCCAACAGACACCCTCCGTTTATACCTTCCTGATGCCAAAGCATCAAATCCCCAATACAGGGAGCATTTCATTTAAAAACAAAATAAAAGTGAAAAATGGTCCCTGGCCTCAGCACTCCTTATGAGCCCAGCTCCGGCTGCTGTCTGCACAGGATGCTGGCGGCTGCAGGTCCCATTTGAAGATGCCTTACTTTTCCCTGGGAACATCTGGGAAGCACCAACACCTTATTGAGTTCTGCATCCCCTCCAAAAATTAGCCACTCTAACACTGACTTTGAAGGCTGCAAGTCCTTTGTTTACTCTAACTCCTTTATTTGAGAGGAAGCAGCTACTCAGGCATTTTCAGAAGGTTGTGTGCCACCTCAGACTGAGCTGGAGACCATCAGGGAGCACGAGGGCGGCTGCTCCCTAAAGACAGGAGACCTGAGAGCCAGGGGCGACCCCAGCACAAGCAGTGCCCTCACCCACTAGTTGCAATCCCCTCCAGAGAGGCAGAGTTCCAGTTCTGGCCACACAGCTCATCCCATCAGCAGCCCCAGCCAGGGCCAGCACCAAGCCGGGTCCGGGGTCCACCTGGGCATTTAAGGAAACCAGGCTGCAACACAGCTCCAAAGCCTCCCCCCAAGAGCCAGGGTCCAAGCCCAGATGGGAAATAAACCACAACACGCATCCAAGGGTCCACCCCAGAGACAAGTTACCTGCACAGCTGAGGTCCACGCTACAGGCAGGGCCAGAGAGGGGCATGCTCACACCAAGGTGAGGAAGGGGCTGAGGGCCCCACCCTGAGCTTAAATAGAGCCCTGGGCAGGTGTGGGGAGCCCCAGCTGAGGCTGCTCAGGGCCATTAAGGGGTCTTGGCCCTAGCGAAGATTTCCTTTGGGATGTAACAGGTGTCACGTATCACTGCTCTGAGACTGCTGTCTGTGGAGCCCCGCAGCCTTCCAGACTTTTCTACAATAAGTCACTGAGTCACTCCCACATCAGCTTCCCTTCAGCAGCCCCCTAAAAAACCTTCTTCCTTTTCCAGTAAACCCATGCCCTGTCTGCACGGTAGAGGCCTCTTTCCTTTCATCACCACAACTGCTGAACGCGGTGTGGGAATGGGCTCTCATGAGTCCAGGATTGATCTTTTCCCCTCAGCAGATCTCTGCTGGCCTCCTCCAAGCACAAAGACAGGATGTGCCTGGTGATGGTCTTCACCTCCCATCCCTCCTGCTCTGCATCAGGAGGGATGCTGTTGTAGATCCCGTGTGCCCTGCCTGCCATATGTCTCCATGGAAGGTCCTTATGGAAGCAGAGAGGGGCTGAAAGGAGCATGGATTTCCACTGCAGAAGCCATTGACCATGGCTTTGACGGAGGCAAGACCCAAGGCCCAAAGAGCTTCTGAAAGAGCTGTGACATTTGTGGGAGGTGGAGGTGTGTGTGAAGCAGTTGTCTGTGGCTCACTTGGCTGCCCTGCTTCCTTTTGGCCATCTCACTCTGCATTGAAGCTGGACTCTGAGCAACCTGCAAAATTCTCCAGTGGTTCTAGGGGCAAGTCT
Organism: Tetrax tetrax; assembly: GCA_009806455.1. Classification (NCBI taxonomy): domain Eukaryota; kingdom Metazoa; phylum Chordata; class Aves; order Otidiformes; family Otididae; genus Tetrax; species Tetrax tetrax. The sequence continues at coordinate 131,318 of WHYT01014462.1, read as the reverse complement.
TTCATCCACCTCGTCTGTAGTCCTTTCTTATGTGGACTGCTCCAAAAGTCGGGCCCTGGGTGATGGGAGCAGCCTTGTCTGATGTGATAAAAGAAAACCAAGGAGGGCTGAAAGGCTCTAAAATCTGCCAGGAGCTTTTTGGAGCAGGGCTGGCCAGCTGGTTTGGCGTGGTTGCATCCCTGAGCAGAGCTAAATACACAGTGACACAAAGGGCTGAGGATAAAGGGACCAGGACAAACATGAGAAATCAGGAGCTTTTTGTCTTAGCCCTTGCTGTTTCTTGGTCCTTTTTCTGTGACGCGGAGTTAATACCACCGCCGTTGCTGTAGGCTGAACACCTTAAAGGCCACAAGGCGCTCAAATAATTAACCAGGGAAGTTATATAAATACACAACCATTTGTCTATGCTTCATCTCGTAGCTCAGGGGGCCTTCAGACCTGCTGCCTGGGGAACTAAGGACGGTTTAGCCACAGCTGCACGGAACGGTGTGGGCTATGAAGCCTGCCCACAAAGCTGCAGAGATATCCAGACAGCTCATGCAAAGAGCTGTGCCGTCAACAGCCACGCCGCTCGGTGCCGGAGCGAAACGGTCTGCGGGGAAGGCGTTCTGCAGTAGCTGCCACACAGGGAGATGGGGGGAATTGTGCACCACGGGGTTATCCAACAGGCCAGAGTTGGTCTGGATCCTGCTTGGGGCAGTCAGACTTCAATCAAATAAATCGGGACAGGCAGCGGGGAGTGCAGGACAAGTTTATACAAAAGGACTGGCAGATCCCAAGCACGCCGCTCCAAAGTGAAAATTTTGTGAACGGATGTGAAACCCCAGTGAGTTCAGCCAGGTCAATGCTGAGAAAACAGCATTTTTTTTCCTAAAAAATTTTTTCCTTTGGTGACCTACACGAGGAAATCTCTTGATTGTTTTCCCTGGTGATTCGCTTTCCATCAGCAAGCACACTCTCAAATACCCAAGCTGGGGTTGAACAAAGGACTTAGGGTTCTTCAAAGCGAGTTTGGTAAGACAGAGATGCCAAACCTGCAGTTGCAGGCAGCCACCACTGCTCTGGACGTGCCCAAGTGCTTTAGGCACTTTGCATTTCCACTGTGCCTGGAACCGAGCCATATGCCCTGGCCAGAGCTGCTCAGCACCAAACTCCTGCCCCAATCTGGCAGGAATTCAGGAAAGAGTTATTCCTTCAAGGCTCTCAGACAACTCACATCGCCCAGTGCCCAAGCTCAGAGCACACTTACGCTGACAGGAGCAGACTCCTCACAAATGCAGCTGCAGGGGTGATTAAAATAAACGAACGGAAACCAAGGGCCTGGCAGTTGTGGTGGGGCTACTGCTGTCCTTTGTCATTTCCACGCGGCTGGAGGAGCTGCTTGGCTCGGAGCTGGCATTCAGGGTGGGTTCCCACCCCTGTCACACACCTCGAGGGAGACTGCCCTCACTACCGCACTCATCAGTTATTCCTCGGAAAAAGGAAGGGTGCCTTTCCACCCTTCCTTTCTCAGCTCTTCCACTTGTGCAGCCAAGAATTCAAGGCAAAAGAGGGAGGGAAAGATCACGTACCCATGGGCTCGGCTTCTCCTCTGAGCTCCGTGCTTGCGGCACCCGCTCTCTTGAGGAGCCTGGCCGGAGGAGAATCCCAAGAGCTGCAGAGAAGGACTTCACATCGGCGTCCTCACATCGGGCACGGGAGGGCCTGCTGTTCAAGGTTATGCAGACGCACGGGCTCCAGCCTCAACATGTACGAGCAGAAAGCAGCCGTGTACTGCTCTGGGCCGGTTTCAGAGGAAAGTTATATATAGCCTTGTCTGAAGAAATAGCTGTGAGACGAAGGGTAGCTGAGTTTTGGGCTTAAGCACATAATTTGAAAAACACTGTAATGGAAGAGGCTGCTAAGCTGTGTGTGATGAGTTCACACCTTAATGTGAAAAGGGTCCTGTTCAAACAGCATCACAATAGGATTTAAATTCCCTCCCTCCGTCTTTTGGTATTTTCTCAACAGAGAGGATTGAATGAGGACAGAAAAGCAATGAGTTCCCTCAGCTACAGAGATCCTCTCACTTCTGCAAGGGCTTTAATCTATGTTTACAAAATACAAAATGTATTTTATCGCTATTGCTCATTCACTCCCCACGAGAATAGGATTAATTACTTTCACCACTTTTAACAAGAAACCATCTTGCCAGCAAATAACGACCATTTCCTGCCGGTAGATTTGGCCGAACTTCACGTGATACCAGTCCCGTCTCAGCGCTCTGCAGTGCCTGTTCCACGGTTCCAAGGCGTCCGCGCCTGACACCATCTGTATGTGGTCACTGGCCCTCCCCTAATACACGCCGTCTCGCTGCCGCATGCCCTGGGGATGGCGTATCTTTCCTTCCTCCAAAGCATCTGCTGAGACCGCTGGCAAAAGGCAGGATATTGCTTTGATGAAGCCTGATGCCTTTTCCTCTGTGGCAATCGCATAAATGCAAGTTAATAGAGCGGAGTTGAAATCCCCGACATACCGACCGCTCAGTGCTTCTTCCAGGTGTTAGTTCTCTTTCCAGTCAGGAAGAAAGAAAGAAAAAAGGAGTCACCACAGTTGATCTTTGCACCCTGACCCCATTGTTCAACTGAGTAAAACTCCCACATCGCTGTGCATGTCTTGACCACAAACCTGTGGTTTCTTTTTTTTTTTTTTTAACTGCACAATAGTTCTCAGAAATAAATGATTGCACCGTGAATTTATGAGGTGCAGCTAGTCAAGGCAACGTATTTTGTAATTTACTGTGGCTAAAAATGTTTTTCATCTAGATACAAAGATGCTGAGACGCCCTGGGAAAAGTAGAGATAGGGTTGATATCAATGTGGAAGAGGAACCTGAGAATTACTGACAGATCTGGGAAACATCTGTGTTCTGCTTACGAAGAGTAAACAGAAAGAAAAAAACCCAAAGCGTTTTATGAAAGCTCAGCAAGGCAAGAAAAAAAAAAAACAAAACGAAACAAAACCAAAACCCAAACAAAAAAGCCCGAAACCCCAGTAACCCAGCCTGAAATGAGAAAGTGTAGAGTCCAGCTCTGGTTCAGAGGCAATTACAGCTTCTCAGCCTGAGCCCAGCGCAAACTGGGATTAGCTCTGGCTGGATTTACAGGGGACCGTAGGACTGTCGTGCATTCTTCCACTGAATGGGAGGAGGGGAAATAAGGAACTTTGCTTTTAGTTTGAAATTAGAATTTTAAAGAAGCCAATTCTGAACTTTTTCTCTCTTTGACTACTTGTTGGGATTTTGTACCTGTGGAGCCCCCCAGACCATACTCTTCTGTTTCTGAACAGGTTTTAAAGACGGAGGCATTATCCCAACCTCAAAACCTTTCTTCTGAATTTCCCAATCAGATTCTCAAAAGTTTTCATTTTAAAGTAGCAACAATTGAAGGTTACAATCAAATTAAAGACCCATGAGAAGTTTGTGGGATACTTGTTTTCTCAAGGAGGGTAGGACTGTTGCGGTCTGGCTCCTTCATGAGGTGTCTTAGCCAAACGGGCACACTCGGTGTGCAAACGGGCACACGCGTGTGAGATGTTGTTTGTAAGATGTGTTTGTGGTCAATGCCCCTAATGTTTGCACACACACCTCAAACACACTTCACGTGGGTCTAATTTCTGTGCAAAAGCTTAAACAGCCCTAGAAATGATGTGGAATGTTTGCATGGGGTTTTGCCAGAGTCAAATCCCTTAAGGCAACCGATATCCCAGCTTCAGAAATACCATTCAATGAACTGGTAATTTGATACAATCCATGTTATGGATAGAAAATGAAATAGGTGAGAAGCTAAAAAGGTGAGAAGCTAAAGAAGTGAGAAAATAAGAAAAAATATAAGAAAAATAGCATATAGCTGAATCATTGTGTCTTCCCAGAATTTGAAGGCTGCTTTCTGCTCGAAACATGGCAAAACTGCAGAATGCTGCAGACGTAATTAAGATATTACTGTGCTGCATTTCCCCCCCAGGTGTCAGAGGAAACCAGCAACCGATGAATGAAAGACAAATCTGAAAGAGAAAATAGAAAAAAGGAGACAACCTAAATACAGAGATTCTGGAGAAATCGTCAAAAGGAGAAGTAGTGACTGAAAAAATCAACAGGGCCAATGAATTATCATTGCCAAGGAAATCTTGACTCCTGAATCCAAATGAACTGCCTGTCATAGTAGAGACTTACTCATTCCTTTCAACACACAGCTGGATTTAGCAGTCCATGTGGGATGCAAGCAAAGGACAGCCATCTCCAAAATGGGAAGCCGGCCCCGGGTTTGATACGCAGTCCTGTTGGCTCCTGCGCTGCTCCCTCCCACCAGTTTCAGCAGACCAAATCCACCTTCTCGTGGGATGCCACAGCCCCTCTCCATGCCTCTTCGCAGCTCTCCTTTGCCTATTTGCCTAGAACTTGCACTGTAGGTCTTCAGCTGTCCATGCCCACAGGAAGGCACAAACTTGGTGTTGGTAGCTGGCGGCGTTCAGCTTCAGTGGAGTCCACGCGCAGTTAGGCACTTACTGCAAGAATAATAGCTTACAAAATATCTTTATAAGAAAAAAAAAAAAAAACCCAAACAGATTATGCTTAGCTAATGTTTCTCAGGAAGGGCTGAGATAAAGCTGCCCTACCTTCACCTACATACATCCCCGCACCTCTACCTTTGGGCAAGGAAAATAAACCAGCTCCCAAGACTTCATCCTGCTCTGTTAGAATCATGGAAAGTAGTGATGGGAGCAGAACCTTCGCATGTCTTCTCGTTATTCCAATCAACCAGTGAAATCCTTGTTGTAGATGCTTTGATTTGTGGGTACTGCCAGTGCTGTTTCTCATCTCAATGAGATGAGATGTTTTCTGCTACAAACCATTCTCCTTGGAGTACTTTACCAGACAGGAGCTACCCAAAGTAGATTCGAAACATGACTTTTGCTGTTGATCTCTTGATGGTAGTTGCTGATGCCATTGAATTTGGCTTTTTTTTTTCTGAATGAGTTTACACGTTGATAGCTAGCCACATGCCTAGCTCTGTGCTCATGCTTGTAAGACACCTTGTTTGTCCTACACAGCATCTGACGGGCCTTGTACCACCCCAGTCCAGCACAGTGTGGCCAGCTCTGCGCAGTTTCTGGGGATGCAGACACCTGCTAACCTCGCTTGGGAAGTATCCCACTTGTAGCTCGGTCTTGTCTTACAGAGCATGATTAGAATGTGTTTCCATTGAAGTCCCACTATTCTCTGTTCCTGTATCTCCTGGCCCTTCTGCACCCTCTTGGCCCCTTTACTGCTTGGACAGTGAGAACTTTCCAGCCTGGATTCCCGTTAGCCCCGCGGCCTGCCAGCAGCATGTATGGCCGCCTGGGCCTCAGCCCACGCACTGCCGGCTGCACACAACTCGATCGTTACCTTGAAGGACGGCCAGTGAAGTTGTGAAGGATTTCATCTGCCATCAGCTACGGTTGGCTTTGGCTTAGGGCAGAAGACATGGAAGAGGCTGACAGGGGATGAGCTGTAGTGGCAAGCCCCTACCAGCACCTTGATGTATTGAGTTTAGTTTTGACTTCTGCTCTTGTACGGTTTGATCTGTGCACCCACCTCATTTGTGTCTGTTTTAGCAGTCTAACCTCATTCTTGTCAAGTTATTCCTAGCTTTAAAATTTGATTAAGTTCTCTGTTGGCTGAAACCTTTGCTTCTGTCTACCCAGATGAAGTGAAAGGGGAAGCACAGCCTTATGAAGCAAATGTGATAGAGAACATGGGTGGAGGTTGCTCGTATTTGTCAGGAGGGTGTTTTCCAGTCTTGGGAATCCCCCGTGGAGTTCATTGCTCTGTGTGTTCCAGTTCACACGAAAACGCTTACCCTTCACTCTGCAGCCACCACGTGCAGGGTGCAGCAGCCTGCCACATCCTAGGCGATATCTGGGATGCTGGCACACCAATGGCTTTGGAAGCAGTCTCATTTTCCTTCCAGCCTTCCTGGTGCCCACTTCTCTGCCGCTCCACGTGTGTGATATGCTCTCCTACGCTGGTAGGCAATGCGTAACGGATGAGAAGTCTTTTGATCTGCTGGGAGGAAGTACTGCAAACACGCAAACACTTGAACTCAGAACCGTGGATCTTCCCACACCAGTTTCATGAGCTTTCCCTTGCTGACCCAGGCACCACCCCACTTTCCAGGTATCGTATCAGTTATCATAGGCGGGAGGTGAGCTGAGGGAATGCCCCAATGGTTCCAAGGCAGATCGAAAATCTCATGTCCTGAAAGTCAGCTATTACATTTCAGGTAGGTTCCCAATGGCAACGACCTGAGGGCTGTACAAGTGCACACCACTACCGCGGGCTCTCGTTACCACTACTCTTATAATTGGCTTGCCAGTACAGAAAGGGTCAGTCACCAGCAGGTGAGAGTTGACGTAACTCTAGCAGATAGCTTCTAAGCTGGTTCTGGTTCCCTTAGAATGGTGATCTGATACTAGAAGACCCTCACGCAGAGAGCTCCAAAGCCCATTAGTTGTATAACCTTTCCATGTAGTTGCACCTCACCAGATTGTGCCAGTCTTCCTCCTCCAGGAACGCTGCTGGGCAGTGAGCAATGGTAGTTAGCATAAAGCTCCTAAAGGCACGTAAAGGACTTGATGATCTTAGAGGTCTTTTCCAACCTTAATTATTCCATTCTACATGCCATGCTGATAAGAAAAAGGAATCACACATGCAGGCTCACAGCAGCTGGTACAGAGTTACTCACTGCTATGTAGACCCCCTTGGAAAGAGAGCTTTCACAAGCCTCTTGGATAAACTGGGCAAAGAAATTAAAATCACCACAAACCAAAATAAGCAGGTGTTCCCCTCCCAAATCCCTCCTCCACAAAATTTTCTTTTATCCCCCCCAAAAGGCCACAGGTTACTGGATTCTGTGCGTCAAGGGATTCTGAACTGCAAAGGATGGCAAGGAAGTTTTAGCAAAGACAACGGATGAAGCTATTTTTAGTATCAGCTTCATGGAAAACACTCCTCAGAGGCTCTGGTGTGTTAGAGTAGAAGATATATTTCCTCCTTTTTAGCTTCTGCTGAAAAACAAAACCTCAGAAGTAAGTCACAATAACAACAGAGCAACGGTTCTGGTGGGTAAATACTCGCGGCTGGGATCGGCAAGCCCCAAATCTCCCATGAGAAAATCTTCTTAGGCTTTCATCCCGTTCCAGAGATTCAAGGTGCTCAGCTGGTCTGAATAAAATCTGGGGCGAGCTTCCAAGGTTTTGGGCACCCCAGACTCCAAAACGTGCGAAGATTTCCTCTCTCTTTCTGCTGTCAGAGAGGAATATTCTCGTTCCTCTAGAAACGCTGGATAGGAGGGCTTTCAGTTCATTATCTGTTCCCAGCCCACGGAAGGGAGCGGGTGTTGTGGGATGGCGCTGGCGATGAGCTAAGGCAGAACTAGCAGGCAGCTCTCTTAGGAAACGCTCCTGGTTTGAATTAAAACCCTATCTATTTCAAACAGAATCCGCCTCTCTTTTGGACAAAGCCAATGTGTGTGTCTGTACTAGGACCGGAGGAAATTATCATCGACAAGATTTAACTGTGCTGTGTAATTGTAGCTCTGTAACAGCCAGAGTCACTAACGAGCAATGGTATTTCAGTTGCCATAAAAATAAAGGCAGATGATTAGAAATTATTTCTCACAGTACACCCAGGTTTTGCTTTCTTGATATGCCTGCTTTTTTTTTTTTTTTTTTTTTTTTTTTTTTTTGCAAAGGGAAAACCGATTACCATCTGGGTCCTGAAACACATAGATAAAGGTATAGAATTTCGAAATGTTTGCCATTCTGTGTTCCTTTTTTTGTTATCTGATTGATAGCATGCAAGAGGATTTTAGAATAAACAACACATTTGGGTACTTTAATCTGCACATATGCTTTTCCCTTTCTATTATAAGTCTAATTCTCGTTTAAATCCAGTCTAATTCTCCATAAGGAGACAGAAAATCAGGATACAAATATTTACTTTCTGTTTGTCATGGTAAACTTCTGACAAAACTATATCACTTCTTTCACTGAATATCTGCTTTTCCGTACTACGAAGGCTTGAGTTGACAGCAAAACAAACTTGCTATCCATGTTACAACACAAAAATTAACTCTAAACCTTTATTTCAGACAAATGTTAATCATTATATAGTATTAGCAATACTACTAATAACTTAGACACCCCCTTGTTTTTTCCCTGGTTCCCACTAAAGGGCTGTAATTTATTTCATTGGAGCTTGATTTTTTTTTTCCTTATATGATTTCTTCCCTTGGGCGTGTGCAAAACATGCACATCTGAAAAATACCGCTTCAAATATTCTCTGAACTAAAACGCATTGATGCTGCTGTTGCCTGGTAAGTCAAGAGCAGCAACCTAATTTTGGCTTTTGGAAAAGAGCTCAGAAAGGAAGCAGGAGGATTAAAATGGCACGGTAAGGTGTTTCGCCTTCTGTTTGTTCTTGCACGTTGAACACAGGCTACCTCACACACAACCAGGCGCATCGGGAGCTATTTTTTGCATTAAAGCCGTGAGAGCGTGTATTGCTCAATGATTCACCACACAACGGCGGCGGTGGCGGCACCGACGCGCTGCGGCCGCCAACGCCCAGCAGCTGCGGCTGACCCCTCGATGCTCCCTGATCTGGGAGCTGGGCGCTGCTGGCCGCGGCCGCCTGAGCATCCGCTCACCGGGGAGGCTGCTCCGCAGCGGCTCCTCGCCACCGCGGTGGAGGACGCCGAAGCCGTGCTGCAGGCCACCCCGCGGAAGGTCTGCAAGTAACCAACCCCGCGGCGCAAACACAGAGCTCCTGCTCCGACCTCCAGGAAATACGGCCCGTGCTGTTTTCCTGGAGCCAAAGCCCCTCCAATACAGGTCATTAGGTATTTCCAGCAAGCTCATTACTCTGGTAAACGATAACCAAGAGCGGGAACAGTCCTAGGCACGCGATGCAAATCGACGTTTTACCATTATGTATGAGGGCAGAGAGATCTATAGGGAAAGTATGTCTGTAACCAGTAACTGTCTGCAAAATCCCTACAGCAAGTTTGGTTTTATCAGCAGAAAAAGCCACTTCCCCACTCCTTGCTTGCAGGATAACGGACATGCAAAACCAGCAAGCAAGGTTCAGATGCTCCAGGCCGGCTGGACCAGGGTCCTCCTCCAGCGCCAAGCGCGCATCGCACTGTGCAGCTGACCTACGAGTTTTTGAATGTGCGTGATCTGAGTCTTACAAAAGCCCAGCCAGCAAACATCCTTCACTTTCAGACAGAAAAATGTTACCCCCACTTTGCAACTGGGTCAATTTAAGCACGAAGAAATTAAACAGAACTGTTCTGCGGGTTTTATATGACTTTTGCCTTTAAATCTCTGTCCTGGTCCTGCGCGTCTTGTATAATAATCTGCCCTGCACTCGGCTGCCGGAGCAATTTCTGTGCGTGAGTAGAGGAGCTGCAGCTCTTCTGTAAGCAGACTTGCCCGTAAGTACATGGTGTATTTTCACAAGCCCCTTTTCTTTTTTATTGTGATAGCTTACTTTTGTGCCTGCAATGTTTCACACACTGACAAGAGGAGGCTCCAGGGAGACCTTACAGCAGCCCTTCAGTACCTAAAGGGAGCCTACAAGAAAGATGGGGAGAAACTCTTTATCAGGTCCTGTTGTGACAGGAGTAGGGGTAATGGTTTTAAAATAGAGGGAGTTAGATTCAGATTAGATAGTAGGAAGAAATTTGTTACACTGAGGGTGGCGGAGCAGTGTCCCAGGGTGCCCAGAGAGGCGGTGGATGCCCCATCCCTGGAAACATTCCAGGCCAGGTTGGCCGGGGCTCTGAGCAACCTGATCCGGTTGGAGATGTCCCTGCTCCTGGCAGGGGGCTGGACTGGATGGGCTTTAATGCTCCCTTCCCACCCAAACCACTCTGTGATGCTGTGATTCTATGTACAAGCGCAGCTGTGATTGATTTTGTCTCTCCTCTCTACACAGATAGCTCAAATCAGTCCGCTCTATTAGTGACAACTGAGGGAGGGACGGGCGCGCTGGAGATGGAAGCTCATGCAGACAAGAGAGCACCTGCTGAGGCGCTGATAACGCCTGTTTTCCACAAACACTACTCAGGTCAGCCAGTGGGCTGCTTCTGAATTGCAAAATGATGCTCTGCTTGGCTTGCTGGGCTGCAGAGCATTGTGCAGTGATTTGATGTTAAAGGCAATTTGTGGCTGGAGAAATTCCAGTGAATAAGTCCCCATTGCTGTTGAACAACTTTAAAAATCAGCTAAACAGGATGTCCTGATAAACACTGCAACACTAGCCAAAAGCTCGCTATTGCTTTTCATGAAGCCCATATAAATGATTTTAAAATAAACATCTGACATTCTCCCAGCTTCTACCAGCCTCCTTCAACAATTCATGGAAACGGGACAGCCTGTAACGCACAGCGCTGCATTACGAGGGGTGTTCACTGTGGAGTATTCTGACTGGAACTGGAGCCATCAGTTTTGTGTTTCTGAGGTTTCCAAGCAGACATCAACACCTCTGTTGTCCCCGGGTCCGGCAGTAGGTGTGGCGATGCTCTATTTCACACTCTTAAACCACGGCAGAGCGAGAGTTTAACTGCTGAGCTGCAGGGCCGGTCGCGTGCCGCAAGCCAGAGGCTGGACCTGAAGAGGCAAAGCAGGTCAGATTCTCAGTGCCCTTCTGAAAATCCGGAAAATCAGACCCTCTACGGGGCTGGAGCCCCAGGCTTACAAACACGTTTACCCCCCGGGATAAGGGTGAGGCTGGATTTCACCCCACTGCTTGAAACCTTAAGAAGTGCCAGCATTTGACATAGCTGGCAGCGAGCTCCAGCAAGCGTAAACTGAGCTGCCTGCTTATTTAGTTCAGGAGAAATGTCAAGCAAGGCACACACGAAGGCTATAAAAAGCCGTTGGGAAGTTGGAGTTCACCAGCGAGAGGACGGAGCTCTAGGTGCAACAAAGCAGCCCCCCACCCAGCAGTGACTGCCTGCAGTCCCTCGGCCGGGGGACGAGGGCAAAGCAAGTTCAGTCCTTCCCAGGGAGGAGCAGAAACCTCGGGAGCGTTTCCACGGTCAGCTTGGAGCTGCGCTTGGAGAGGGAGAAGAGTGGGAGAGGAGGAAGGGGCGCCTTTCACAGAACAGCACCCAGCTGCACTTGAGACCTTCTCCCGCAGCAGCCCGAGGGGTGCTGAGCCGTCCCGGCGGAGCAGCGGGAGAGAAAACCCCCAGGACGAAGGCACATGAACCCGACAGCGGGGCAAGCGTGCCTGCGCCTGGCCAGCACCGAGCTCAGCGCGGCCGGGAGCCGAGCCAGCGGGTCCCACCAAAGCGGGTAGGGGCTGGGAGGCAGGCGGCCGCCCCGGTGCCGCGCCCCAGGCGAAGCAGCACCTTGCAGAGCTTCGTGATGTCACTCAGGTCGCTGCGCACGCCGAAACACGGCTGCGGCGGTGCAGCCCGGACACTCCACTTCCTCCTGACTGCACGGTTGCGCTTAGCTGGGGTGCTGCCTGGGAAGGTAAGCCTGCTTTTAAGCTCTCTCTTTGCGATCTGGAATGATCCTGGGCCCTTTCCTACAAAACCTTGGCTCTCCTTGGGCTTTTTCTCAGGGCTTGGCTCTTGCCGGGAGGAGATTTGTGGTGCTTCTGAGTCTCCAAAATCCAGCAGCCCTCCTCGCGCGCCAGTCCTCTGTGTGAACACATGGAGGAATTGAAACAGCGGCTGCATGGAGTCGCCGTGGGTAGAGAAAGCAAAATGTCACAGCGTAGGCAGCCAGCGGTTCTCCAACTGCTCTCCGGTGTCTTTATGAGGCACAATTTCCTTCTCTCACCTGATTTCTCAGGGAATAGCTTTTATTCTAAAATCATACTTGATAGTAAGGGAAACTTGCAAAGCTGTTTTTTCTAGTGGTGATTTATATCACTGTAAAAAAAAAACCTCCACGCTGCCTGCCTTTGTGCCATCCAGCTCTCTGACTGAATTACAGCAGTAGGAAATTAACGTTAGCCAGGGAGTATGGCAAAAACAGCAACATTGCTTGGACTTGTGGTTGTTATTGAGACTCCTGACCAGCTTCAACTCCTAATTCAGACTGCAGTCACTGCTCCGGATTAAAACGTACCTCACTCCGCGGGCTGACGCTTTCAGGCTGTACTTTGTGAGAGGTGGGCTTGGTTCCCTCGCGCCGGCAGCTCAGCAGAATAGCACGGCTGCAGTTTGGCAGCGATAGGCAGGATGCATCGCGGGCAGCACCTGAATCTGAGATTTTTTGAGGTAAATCAAAAGGGAAGGGCACCAAGGTGAGCCAGTGCGTCAGATCTGGCTCGCTGCAGGTTTGCGGGGTGAGGAGCTCAGCCGCAGGCTGGAGCTGTGGGATGTGTGAGATAAGAGTGTGATTTTTGTTCGGGGGCACGTTTGCTGGCGGCAAGCAAAAGTGCCGGGACCTTGGCAAACATCGGCAGCCGTGGGAATTGCATCCGTGATGCAGGTCCATCCTCCGGACAGCCCCTTGGCCAGCCTGGAGCAGGTGCCCCGGCGAGGCTGCCAGCGTCCCGCGGCGTGGGGCACGGCCCGCTCCTTCGGCCGCCGGCGCTGCAGAAGTGAGACTCAGAGCGGCGTTGCAAAACGAAAACATCTCATCACAACAGATCAGACAACCCAGAACTGCTCCTTTTTTTTTTTTTTTGTGGAAGAAGAAAACCAGAAAAAGTACCAAAAGTACCCTTAACTGTAGAACTTTCCACTTCTGACTGCAGAGGTTTCGTACCGAAGCACGAGTGCGGTAGCGTGAGATGTTCTCTGAGGGCAGAGGGTAGAGGCATTTGTGTCTTAATCAAATCAATTAACCCGTCTGCTGATGGGCTTGCCAGAAAGAGCCAGGACTCTGGAATGACATTCCTGTGCTTCTCAGTCCTATCAGGATGAACATCTTTTTCCTGGAAATGCCACTTTTAGTTTCCAAACATCCCGCTACAAGGAATAACGTGTGCGCTTAGTTAGTTCCTTACTGCAATAGCCTCAGAAACAGAGACTAATTAAAATGTAAAAGACAGTACATTGGTAACAGTCTATTTATTTAGTACCATTTTTTCCAAATTTCATATTCTAAAAGCGATGTTGCAGTAGGAGGCGTCTCCCTGCAATAGATAACTAAGCATCGATAAAATCTGATGGAGCTTTTCCGCCTTCTGCCTCTTCCGTACACACGTTGTGCAGCGAAAGACTTGACTTGCCTAACTCCCAAGAGTTGGTATTTTATTTCCCTTACATCAGTTATTCATCAACACAAGGGTTTTTCAGCTTGGGATCACGCTAGAAGGTAGCAACACAACCTCATGAGAACATCACCACACCACCACCTCTGCCGCCGGTCGCTCAGACAGCCCTCACCCTTGGCGCTTAGAAAACTGCCTTACAGAGCAGGGCAAAGTGAAATTTTGATTAACTGTGACACCTTGTGGACAATTAGCAGATGCAGATGAAGGCCGAGGAGGAACCTGTCTGTGCTGTGGGCTCCACCGTGGTCTCAGACAGGCTGCAGCCCAGCCCTGCGCTCGCTCCTCCGCAGCGTGCCGCCATCAGAAAGTGAAGGCTGGATGCTGGTATCGGGCGCGTCAACTCGGCATCGCCCTCGCGTTACAGCAGACGCATCCTGGACACCTCGGTTTACCCTAAATGGCTCCATGCAGGGGCCCGTTTGAGTCAGCAGCCTGAACTTGATTATTCTGATTGCTGACGTTGCGGTCTGGTCCCTGGCTGTCACATGAAATGTAAATAAGGGCCAACTGTACCGAGGGACCTCAACCAGCACACTGACTGTTATGACTCATTTGAACCGAAGAACACGTGTCCACCGGCCAGCATTTAAATACAAGCGTGTCCCTAAAATAGAGCATTTTGCAAATGTACCTAGTCCTCCGTGGTTTCAACGGGCACCTCGCACTGGGGTTTTGGAGGAGCACCAGGCAGTCAGCCTAACCTTGTCATCCAGGGGAAGACAGGCAGCTCCTAACTTTGGAAGTGGCTTTAAAGGCTTCTTGGCAAAGTGGGAAGTCACCCAAAGGGAGAGAAATCGGTGCAGTGAGCAGTGCTCTTCTTGGACACCACATGTCCAGCTAGAGCTGCAGGTGAACCAGATGGAAAGGGATCACAAACATCCAGGGCACCAGAAATTCCCAGCACTCTCAAGAAACGGGATGGACCCCAACTTTACTGGTCTGAGAAGCGACAGGGAACACTGCAGTGCTCTGCTCCATGCCATGTCCACTCCCTGCCTCATTGTCCTGAGGAGCAGCAGAAAGCAGAGCGGGAGGCCTCCAACGTTGCTTCTCAGACCACTGGAGATAAGGCCGTGGGCCAGACGCATCTTTCCTCCTCATCTCCAGCACCTTTTGAGCCCTCTTCCCTCCTCACAGGCATGTTCCGGCCTTGTGATAGGAGTAAGGCTGTGGTGTCCTGGGATGGGGGCTGCTGGGGACACCCCACCACAATGCAGAGCATCTCGTCCCAGAGCTGACTTGGAGTGGGTGTTACTGGAAGCAAACTACAGGCTGGAGGGATTGTCCTGGAGGGACAAAACCAGCCTCTGAGCCACCTGGCTTCCATATACTTGTGCCATCTTGGTGAAGGAGGAGGATTAGATAGAGGGTTTCTCAACTACAGCATTTTTTTTGATGTTTGGTGCAACTGAAGGATGCAGCCCAGTTGCTAAAGCTGAGGGTGCTGCAGGAGATAGATAAACCTGCAGACTGTGCTTTTTGAAGACCGTGAGAAAATGAAAGACAAGTTTAAAGAGAAAAGCAAGAAAGTTGGCGGCAGCATCTGTTTAGGGAGTGGTTAGCAGGCCCTGTCACTATCAGCATCAGCCAGAGCTGCTGCATCTGCGGTGAGGGTGGCCTGTGTCCCATCCTGGGACCGTGCCACCTCTGGGCACCTCTGGGGCCTGAATTACATCCCTTCCATGGCAGCCCTGAGCAGCACCTGTATGAGCTGCAAGGTCCAAGTAGCACAATGGTTTAACAAGCTGAAAAAACAGCGATTTGTGTTCTTTGTCACTGGAGAGCTCTAAATGCTGCTCTTTTTTGGTAACATGAAGGGAAAAAGCATTAGTAACAGGGTAGGAGTTACTAACATCACCTAAAGAGACACTTTTTCTGGCAAATGCCCCGTGGCGGTGGTGCAGGAAATGAGTCAGGAGGACTGAATCAGCATCTGCAGTGCCCCGTGAAATAGGAAGCTGATGTTCAATTGTAACCGTTGTGTTAGACACGAGGGAATCACTGGGTGACCCTACTGAAGACAAGCCTCAGTTGCACAAGCCAACAAAAGAAAGATGGCCCAACAGCTCAGCATGTGACGTTTTACCATCCCTGCTCATCTGAATCAAAGGAGAGCCAGAAATTTTCCACCAGAAATTATCTGGTGGAAAAGAAATGGTTAAACTGAGGCTGCTAGGGCGATGGGAAATGGAAGCTGGCGATCTGATTAGGTCTCTGCTTGTTACGTTAGCTTGGGTACACGGCAGCGCTGCCTGCATCTACAACAGCCAAACTTTTCAAACCCGCTCCCTGCTCCTCTTTTCCATGTGGCCTGACCCTAGCATGCCAGAGAAGGTGGGTCCGTGAGGTCCACTGATGGGGTCACCCACGCAATGCCTAACACAGAAGACACTTCCAAACCTCTACTTCATACTGAACAGTCAAATAGGAAGTGCACATGTGAATGTCAACAACTCTTGCAGTGCCTTTGCCTTTACAGCCCCTGTTTTTGTTCTCTCCAGGAATGACCCACCCACCCTATACCACGACAAATGTTTCCAGCAGCCCTGTCATGATGCAGAGCAACCAGACCTGCTCCACTCACAACATAACCTTCAAAAACAGCCTGTACGCAACCACCTACACCCTCATCTTCATCCCCGGCCTCCTGGCCAACAGCGCTGCCCTGTGGGTCTTGTGCCGCTTCATCAGCAAGAAGAACAAAGCCGTCATCTTCATGATCAACCTGGCCATGGCCGACCTGGCTCACGTCCTCTCACTGCCACTGCGAATATACTATTATATTAACTCCACGTGGCCTTTTGGGAGGTTCCTTTGCTTACTGTGCTTCTACCTGAAGTACCTCAACATGTACGCCAGCATTTGTTTCCTCACCTGCATCAGCATTCAGAGGTATTTCTTCCTGTATCAGCCGTTCAAAGCCAAGGACTGGAAGCGGCGGTACGACGTAGCCATCAGCGCTGTGGTGTGGCTCTTTGTTGGAGTGGCCTGCTTGCCGTTCCCCATCATGCGCAGCTACGGCCTGGCCAACACCACCAATACTTGCTTTGCAGACCTTCAAGTCCGGCAGATCAACAGCAAGGTGGCCACCGTGCTGATGGCAGGCACGGCGGAGCTCTTTGGGTTCATCGGCCCGCTCATCATAATTTTATTCTGTACTTGGAAAACAAAGGACTCTCTTCGAGGTTTCCAGATATCGCTGCAAAACAGCAGCGAGAGGCGGAGGGCTTTAAGGATGGTTTCCATGTGCGCCGTTGTGTTCTGCGTGTGTTTTGCACCATACCACATCAACTTCTTTTTCTACATGTTGGTGAAGGAAAATGTCATTACAGACTGCTTCCTGAGTACCGTCACGCTCTACATCCAACCCTTTTGCTTAAGTCTTGCAAGCCTGGACTGCTGTTTGGATCCGATCCTCTATTTCTTTATGACGTCAGAGTTTCAGGACCAGATATCAAGGCACAGCAGCATGGTCATCAGGAGTCGACTTATGAGCAAAGAGAGTGCCTCATCAATTAAGGAATGACGAGAAAGCCAGCTGAAAAGAATTAAGATATTTTATATGAAATCTAGGACTGTCCTGGAACACTCGATTACCAATTCCGCTGTGGAGGTTTGTTCAGGGCAGTTCTGTGGCAGTGGAAATCTTTCGATATATAGAAGATAAAACTCTGTTTAAGACCGATGTGTTGGAAGCTGATGAGCAACCCAACTGGCATGACTACACCTCCTGCTGTGCCACCCACGCCTGACCTCGCTGGACTAGAAAATATACAGGAGGGAGCGAAGAAGCTTTCGCTAGGAAATGGTGGAAACATCCCAGGAGCTGTTCTTCTGTTTCCCAACTCCATGGCTCTACAACCAAGCCAAAGACAATCCGCCATCCATACACTGACATCTGCTGAAGCGTCCTCTCTGCTAAAAACACACAATGCATACGAGAACCTGGAAATGGCCAGTAACAATAAATGGCAGTTTTGGTCTCTGCACTCAGGCCCGCAGACGCGTGAAGGTCGGCAGCTTGCTTCAGCATGGCAGCCCCAGCCTTGAGCATCCCGTTGGTCACCACACTGAACCTCTGCTTTGCCTTTCCCGCACCCCTCCTGCTGCTCTTGTGCGGTATTTCCTCCTCACCCAGCTCTAAGTTTGCTCCTTAATGGCTGGTGCATCCCATAACTTGCACCCAAAGCCAGTGCAGGACCCTCTGGAGGACAAATTCTCCTGATGGCTCCTCAAACGCTCCAGAGAGTGGGACCTTCCCTCGCTCAGAGAGACTTCCTTCCCCTCTGAGCTGCCCCCAGGGGCAAGGTGGGCATCAGCACGTGGCCTTCGTCTTTGGACCTTGAGGGGCAGGAGCACGGGGAGCGTGCCACGGGCCAGGTGTGGCCAGACTCGGCATCGGTGGATTTGACGATGCTGGTGGCACCATTCACGTCCTTGCTCTCTTCTGTGCATGGCCTCTTTGGCCCAGAAGTACCTGCGATGGATCCACCCCGTGAAATCTCTGCTTGACGGGGTCAGTTGGCACACCTTTTAAAAAAGAAAGGTGTCCTTGCCCAGGTAGTTTCACTGATAGAGCAAAGGCTGGTTTCTTAAGTAAATTATTCATTGTGATTTTTTCCACCAGCTCCTCTCACAATCTTAATGTTTACATTTTTATAACTTCACTCGCTATGAACATGTGAAAAGCAGTGACAGGAAAGGGCGCCCTTTACCCCTGTGGGGGCAGCTCTTCGGCCAAGTTCACCCACTTGGTGTAACTTCAAGGGTATCGTTGTGCCGCCTGAGGATTGTTTTGGCTGAACGCAGGCACTGATTTTATTGCCTTTGTGTTTTTGAAAGGAACCTGTACGATTCTCAGTAAGCACCAGTGCCAGCATCTCACACAGAATCACAGAATGGGTTGGAAGGGACCTTCAAAGGCCACCCACACCAACCCCCTGCCAGGAGCAGGGACATCTCCAACCAGATCAGGTTGCTCAGAGCCCCGGCCAACCTGGCCTGGAATGTTTCCAGGGATGGGGCATCCACTGCCTCTCTGGGCAACCTGGGCCAGTGCTCCGCCACCCTCAGTGTAAAAAAGTTTTTCCTAATATCCAGTATAAATCTACCTCCCTCTATTTTGAAACCATTACCCCTAATCCTATTGCTACAAAAATAGAAGAAATACCGGAAACACTTGTTAAGTATATTTGAAATCTAGCCACTCAATTCCACTTAATTACATTCTAACTCAGCCAAAACTTTTCCACATAATACATTTTCCCACTTAACTCTTTTACAACAAAATGGGAAAAAGCAAACAATAGCCAGGTGTAAATAACCATTACACTGGAGTTCCTCCAAACAGCAGCAAGACATGCGGGTTAAATGCAAAAGCTCTTGCAGTGCTCTTCCCGTTTGTGAGAAGATCATCGTGGACTACGGTCCGATGAATTTAATCTTACACCTGAAAATGCCAAACATGCCAATCTGCAGGAAGCAACTTCCACAGAGAGTTTTATTGCAGGCTTCTCCAGTTTTCTGGTGAGAAAGCTGCAGCAAACAAAAACCTGACATCAATGGAAATGCTTTCTCCGATGTAACCGGCAGCTCGTTATGGCGGTGATACACACACACGTGCACGCACCGCACGTGGTCCCTTTGCGAACCGGAGCAGAGGCTGATGCTCAGGTAAGCAGTTAAGCGTGCATAATGAAATTTTTGCCCGTTCAGCAATTTTCTCATGAGCTAGACCTTGGACAATATTGTCAATGAAGGAGACTTTAGTTTCAATGGTTGTTTTGGTGATTTTTATGGAGGTTGATCGGCTAGAATGTGACTGGGAGCTTTTGCTGTGATTGCTTTCTCATAGAATTCTCCATCCGTCAGGTGAGAACAAATGGAAGGCACTGTTATGGTAATGATGTAGCTTGTCCTACATTTTCCTTTCCAAAAACCAATGCTTAAAACAATAAACGCATTTTTGCAACCATAAGCTGAGTTTCATAGTTATCTCTTATACCCAGAAAACGTGTTTGCAGTGCCAGCTAATGGCCACCCCATCTTAACTGGTATCAGAGGTCTGGTAATTCCTCTCCTGCTTGAGAAAGGGCCCTCCCGTGCTCTACAGCAAACATATTTGGAAAGAAACCCTGTGGGATTTAACGCCTTTCTGCAGCCTCAGGTTCTGAGATATAGGATCCTGTGAGTACCTCAAGCTTCATTTTCTTTCCTTAAATGAAATGACCAGGTCTCTGTGCAGAGAAAAAACCAAATCATGCTGTAAATGCAGGATACCAGCTCAACGACTAGCAGCCAGCTCAAAAACATGAAAACCCTTCGCTGCATTTAACAGATTTTGGGGCTATGACTGGTGCATTCTCATAGAACCATGGAATGGTTTGGGTTGGAAGGGACCTTAAAGCCCATCCAGTCCAACCCCCCTGCCTTGGGCAGGGACACCTTCCACCAGACCAGGTCCCTCAAAGCCCTGTCCAACCTGGCCTTGGACACTTCCAGGGATGGGGCATCCACCGCCTTCCTGGGCAACCCATTCCAGTGCCTCAGCACCCTCACCGTGAAGAATTTCTTCCTTAGATCTAATCTAAATCTACCTTCTTTCAGTTTAAAGCCATTTTGTCCAAAAACGACGGGTCTGTGGATTGCACAAGGGCTTAGCCCCAAAAGGTAGGTAGTGACTGACGATTATCTCCTATAAAATAAATCAAGGCTTCCTAAAAATGCTGCCTCTGTGGAGGCCACTGTGCGGGGGCGAGAGGGACTGTGTGCCACGGGGCACCGGGGACTCGCCCAGCCCCGCCGACCACGTGCCGGCGGTTCCGGTTCAGCCGTAGCAAATCTCTGCACGAGGGTGAGCTGCTTTGTGTGAGTAAGAACCTCCTCCTCCTCCTCCTGAACGGCCCGCTGTTTTTCATACATCCTTCAGATGCATCCTGTCAGATAGTTCTAAATCCTGAGCGTGTAGAGAGATGCTGAGCGTATGCACTTGGCCTTCTGCCCACAGGATGCCAGGCCAAAGGCGAAGGCAACCTTTATCTGGAAGCCTCAGATAAAGTCTCACGGTTATTTAAAAACTCCTTTGTGTTTCTGCCTTTGGAAGCGTAGCATTGCGTAGCGTGAAATGAGCGTGTGGGATCGGTGATGAGCCAGAAGAGCAGAAATGCTAAATAAAAATATATACGCAGTCAAAAGAAGAATGGAGAGGTCGACTAGTGTGTGCTGAAGGCAGAAGCTCGAGGTCTGTCAGCCCATCAGCTTTTCATGACCCAGAAGGCTGCGATCTTCTGCAGAAGCTCTGCAAAAAGATGATGAGCAGATGAAGGGAGGACTTGGGTGGTTACGAAGCCGAGGTGGGGGCCCAACCCTCCCTACGGTCTGACACCCGCTGACCTCTCCTTCTCCAGCAGCCCTAAAAATAAGGCTGGGAGATGGGATATAGCGCTGGATGTGTGCTTTGGACACAGCAGTAGGATGTCCTCGGCAGGATATCCTGATAAAACAGCCACTTCGCTGTGGGATGAACCTTTAACCCCTGGAGAGAGATGGGGCGCAGTGCAGCCTCCCTTCTACGAGTCTGAACATTCTGCAAATCTTTTCAAGTTTGTGAAGATTTTTGCCTTCCTGAGGACATTGACCCACAGATTCAAGTAACTGCCTCTCCACTGACCACAGGACACTCCAGGTCAAGTATCCTCTTCTCTGTTCTCTACGCTGCTGTCACGAAGCACGACTTCACGGCACGGCAGCGTGCCCAGGTCCCCGTGAGCGGCGCCGCCGCCAGCGCGCAGAAACCCCGGCGACGGCACGGCCGGCAGAGCCGGTGGGCTCAGCTGCTGCGGGGGGAGACGCACCCTTTGACCCCAGACCCTGAGCTTGTCCTGCAGCGAAAGGTTATAACAGCTTCCTTCTTTCATTTCTCTTCCAGTTCTGTTTCTGTCAATTTTGTGGGGTCACGGGACCAATGACAGAAAATTGATGAATCGAGCAAGAATATTTCTATTTATACCTCACCTACAGTAAGAAAGGGAACGATGCCAACAGCCATATTATCCTCACAAGCCCTGGACCATAAGATGTGACACCATGTGTCACGTAAAACTGCTCAGCTGGAAATAAAGCAGCTCAGAATAAGTTACACTCCGATATATGCTTACTGGTTTTCAGCAGTTCAGAAAGGAGGAGGTCATTCCTAGCAGGCAGAGCTAAAAATTATATATGTATTTATACATACACACAGGAAAGGAATTAAAGGAGGCAAAAAAAAAAAAAAATTGGGAATGATGCACATTATGGGTTGGGTTTTTTTAAAACCAATAGTGTTTTGGGAAA
Source organism: Tetrax tetrax (assembly GCA_009806455.1). Taxonomy (NCBI): domain Eukaryota; kingdom Metazoa; phylum Chordata; class Aves; order Otidiformes; family Otididae; genus Tetrax; species Tetrax tetrax. The sequence goes on along the minus strand of WHYT01014462.1, from coordinate 109,661 downwards.
ATCTCCGCCTTAACCCATCATATGATTTCAGAAATCAAGTTTAAACCCTTAGCTTTAGCCTATAGCCTCGGTAGTCTGAGGCTAACCCAACTTCCAAGGAAATGAGGGAAAATTGCTACCTTCCAGTAACTGCCACCAGCAGTTTTCCTTCAGCGAGCGCTTACTGGAAGGTTTCTGCTGCTGTATTTTACAGCTTTTAGGAAGCAAACAGCGAGTGACCGTGGATAACAACAGAAACAGCTCGACCGAAGGGAACCCTCGCCCAACACAACTGCTGGGCAGAAAGAAAAAAAAAAAGAAACCCGCATCCGAGTTCGGATCGATCGACGTCATCGCCTTCCCAGTGGTTTCAACGTCATTAGCCGTACGCGTTTTGTGTGGCAGAGAGAAATAAAATACAGGATTTCCTGTTCTGCAGCCACCAGCGCGCTGGGTTGCAGATGCCGGCAGGATTCCAGCTCTCCAAAAACATGTGGAAGTTGAGCGGGGAGTTGCGGGGGCTGGGATCGCTGCGAGAGTCGGTGGGAAATAAGAGCGGAAAGCTCGCTCCCGCGGCACTCTAGCATGGATGTCACCCCCCCGAAGGATGGGAGTCGCAGGAAGGTAAGCTCAGTTTCTGCTGCGTGTTTTCTTCAGTAGATGGAAGCTATCGCAGTTTTGAGCGGCGTTATCTTTTTTTTGTCATTATTATTTTCCTCCTTCTTCAAGCGATGTTATCGGGCAGAAGCTGGTGTAACATCCTCGGCAGCTGCTGACAGCGCCCGCGTATTTCTGTCGCGCGCGGCTCCGCGGGGTGGGCGAGCAGAGCAGGCTGCTGTGCGCAGGGGGCTGCGGGAAAGCTGTTTTAGCCAAAATACTTCCATTCTGCCGTTACTGACAGAAGCTGCCATAACCAATCAGCCCTGTTTACACATTTCCTATTAGTGCCTGGATTAAACAAAACTAGTGCTTGAAACACAAGTGCCAGAAACCTTCTACTACTTCAAATCTGGAGCTTATTTCAAGCCAAAAGTGGATTTTTTTTTTTTTAGTTTTTTTTTTTTTTTTTCCTCTAGACTGCTTTTCCCTCCAGCATCCCAGGCTTGTGCAGGGTTGAGGGGCAGCAGCTCTGCCCTGGCCCCCCGCTGCACCCCAGCCCCGGGGCTCTCCCCCGGACACGCCCGGAGCACAGCTTTTGCCCGGTTTGGCCAACCATCCCATGGAAAAGATGAGGGCGAGTTTGCCAGTGAACGCGGGAGCTGCAATCGCAGCCCGGCAGCCACGCCAGCTGGGTGGGGCGCAGGGTGATTCAGAGCAGCCAGGCCATTTCCAATAACGACAGCCTCCAGGAGCAGACACCGCTAACATGCTCAGAAAAAGAACCACGGGTGTTTTAACCTCCTAATTAATCGCCAAGTTCCTCGGTGGTTAATGAATTGCAGCGCTACATCCACAACCGGTGGTCTTACCCCCCCAGTAGCTACACCGGTCCCCTCTCCGTGATTTCCGCACGCAGCTGGATAAAACTCAGCTTTGCCACTTAAAAGGAAGCCCCCCCGCCCCCCACTTTCCATGCGCAGATGAAACGGGAAAACAGCCAGGGAATGGCAGGGAACCTTTCCTGCAAGCTGTGTGAAGTCGCTGAACGAATCCCCTGCCGAAACCCACGGGAGCATCCCTGCCCCAACGCCGGCATCGCTAACAGCAAAACATGGGGGGAGCTGGAGGGGCTGGGGGCAAGGTGTAGGAGGGAGGGAAGGCAAAAACTGGAAAAAAAAAAAAATAAAAAATTAGAATCCCCCCTTTCAGGAAGTATTGTAGTGAATGAGCGCTGGCCTGAATCCAGACCGGTGGGGAGGTCCCTGCTTTCCTGCCAGGTGCTGTCAGCAAAAACTGAAAGTGTTGGGTACCAGGAGCGACACGCAGCCATCCAGCCCAGAAACAGACACACCTGTGCTCCCAGGAAAAGCCAAAAAATGGAGAAATCCGGCAAGCAGGCTCCCTGTGGTCACGTCTCCAGGGACAAGGTCTAGGATGGAGGCTGAGCCACGTGGCGGGGAGGAGACGGCAGCACAGGGACCTTTCCACAAGCCCAAACCTGCAAGCAACACCTCTGTTGCTGGAAAGCTGTGACAAGAACCAGGAATAGCTGCATTCCCTGCGCTCCTCAGTGGTTTTCCCTCCCTATTTTCCAGGGGATGCGAAGACAAGGCGTCCCACCACCACTTCTCCAGGGTAAATAGCCACAGTGCAAAAGTCACTGGCCGACAGTGGGGCCAGCACCAAGCACGAGCCCTTTGTGGGTTTTGAGGTGCGGAGCATGCAGGATGCTGCAGGAACCGAAGGGTTTTCTTTCGTGCTGCCCCCTGATGCCAGATGTCCCTGCTCCCCTGCCCTCATCCCAGCAGAGAAATCAGAAACCTCTGCCCCGGGGCCGCCGGCTCGAGCACAAAAAGCGCGTTGGCCCAGCAGCCCGGGTTTCACTGCAGCCTGGCTGTTTTGCAGCCGAACCCTGGAGAAATCGGCAGTTTGGCAGGGGCTCGGTTCAGAAAGCAGGGCACCAGCACCGCTCGCGCACCGAAATGTGGGTAAACACACAGCCCCTTCCCGTGTCGGAGGTGCGGGTGGTAGGAGCCAGCCCAGAGGCTGCTGGCGCTATTTTATATTGATCTATATACATACAAGCGTAGAGATTTCTATCTAAACACAAAACCTTCCTCCTGAAACTGAAAACGTGACAAGCCCTCAGAAGAGCTGCCTGCCTGAGGAAGAGCAGGGTAGGGGAGCCTTCATCCCATGCCTCAAAGTGATGCTGGGCTCGGCGCAGAAGCCTGGTCCTGGCTGTCGGCGATCAGCTTTTAGAAACCCATCCCTGTGGGAAACACCAGGCCCAGGGCTGTGGAAAACAGCCCCGCTGGCTGCTGCTTAATTAATTACCGCTGCCGAGGGGCCGGTGGCCACGGCAGGCAGTGCTCAGGGCTCGGCCAGACCAGGCGCTGGTCTCCCGGGAGGGAAGGGCGGGCTGCCCCACACCCTGCCCGCAGCTCCAGGCTCCACTTCCAAGGGGAAAATCGCACCGTCTTGCTGCAGACGATGCCGCAGGCCCTTGGTTTGTGACCTGCTGCTGCTAAACCGCCTCTTCCCCAAGGAGCAGACCACTTCCCCACAGGGTCTGCTCACGAAGGGCAGAACCCATCACCTCTCTGCAGGGCTGCACATAAACCTGCGACCCGTTAATGGCCTCAGCGCTGGCTGGAGGAGCTGAAATGGGTAAACGGATGAAAAAATAACTCCTGCTCTAACTAAAAGGCAGATCTATTTATCTTCCTTCACGTCCTGAACTGCTGCTGGAGGATAATTCCTGTTGCTACAATACCATGCCTGCACAGTGTGCCATGAGCACGGGAATCGAGTTAGCAGGGCCAGCAGAGCAACTGGCGCGTGTTCGGCCGGCTATTAGCGTCTAAATCCAGCCTTAAATCTGGAGCCAGAGCTTTGACGGATCTGTCTGCACCTCTCCCACGGGCCCCTGCTCCGATCGGCCGCCTGCCAGCACTCTCCTTTGCTGATGCTAATTATTGCCCGCGCTGCACCCTTCCCAACGCACACTCATCCCCCATCTTGCACACACGCGCTGTGCACACACCTACACGCAGCTTACTCTTCCCTACCGAAGTGCAGTTACGCCCTGTGGGGAAACGCCGGGAAGTTTCTGGCTTTACAGCCTCTGTTTTCACTCCCTACAGGAACCCTCCACCCACCGTAATCGCCCCGTGAGTGAGGAGACTCGGCCGAGATGGAGAGCAACGCGTCCTCCGGGAACTGTACCGATCCCCAGATGTCCTTCCAGTCCACCCTGTACGCAACCACCTACACCCTCATCTTCATCCCCGGCCTCCTGGCCAACAGCGCTGCCCTGTGGGTCTTGTGCCGCTTCATCAGCAAGAAGAGCAAAGCCGTCATCTTCATGATCAACCTCGCCGTGGCCGACCTGGCTCACGTCCTCTCGCTGCCCTTACGGATGTATTACTACATAAACCACACCTGGCCGTTTGGGAGTTTTCTTTGCCAGGTGTGCTTCTACCTGAAGTATCTCAACATGTACGCCAGCATTTGCTTCCTCACCTGCATCAGCATCCAGCGGTACCTCTTCCTCCTCCACCCCTTCAAAGCCAAGGACTGGAAGCGGCGGTACGACGCAGCCATCAGCGCCGCCGTCTGGCTCTTCGTCGGGGCAGCCTGCTTACCTCTGCTTGTGGTGAGGAGCCCCACCTTGTCCAACAGCACCAACACGTGCTTCTCGGACCTGGGGGTGAAGCAGCTGAGCCCAGGAGCCTCCATCGCGCTGGTGACGGTGGCAGAGCTCTTTGGGTTCGTCATCCCCTTCAGCATCATTGCCTGCTGCACGTGGAAGATGTGGCATTCCCTGCGGGATTGTCCGGGACAGCTGCAGAACACCAGCGAGAAGCAGAAGGCTTTGCGCATGGTCTTGATGTGTGCGGTCGTCTTCTTCATCTGCTTCACCCCCTACCACATCAACTTCCCTTTCTTCATGATGGTGATCGAGAACATCATCTGGGACTGCGGCGTTCACAGAAGCGCGCTCCGCTTCCACCCCATCTCCCTCTGCCTGGCGAGCCTCAACTGCTGCCTGGATCCTGTCCTCTACTACTTCATGACCTCTGAGTTCCAGGACCAGTTGCTTCACCATAGCTGTGCCGCCCTGCGGGCTTGGTTCATGCGCCGCAGGAGCAACCTCTCCATCGCTGAAACCGGCCACGACATTCGTATGAAGAGGAGAAATCTCCCGCGCTTCAAGTTTTGGTCTCTTCCCAAGTTCCTTGGCCGAATAAACAGCATGGAAATCCCCCCGATGCCACCCGACGAGCTTCTGCTGGAGTCCATCTCTTGAAGCGCAAGCCGTTTCTCTCCGTGTAGGTGCTTCTCACAGCTTGAGTGAAGATTGCGTTAGGTCTCCAAAAAGTCTCGAATTACCCTTGTGTGCACCAGATGCCAGGATCTGACCGAGAAAAGCCAGGTTTGCTGTTCGTTGTTGCCGTTGGGGACCGTTTGCCTTACAGCGTTCTCCATCGCGTTACTGTTGAAATACCTGGAGCAGCCGTCGCCAGTGACAGTGTTTCTCCCGTGCCGAACCGCAGCTGGGCTCGGGTCGCTCTCATTTCTGTTGTTTCACGCTCAGGTGAGGCTGCAGACCAGGACCGTTCACTATCTCCATGTAAACTGAACCTCTTTCCATTGCAAAAAAATCAATCATCTGGACCTGGTCTAGCCTCATCTGGACTGCAAGACTGTAACTTTACCACGCTGTATCAAGCGAAGAGTATTAACTTATATCCACACCAGTGTTAAAGGGAGTTTTCTAGTGAACTGGGGCCAGCTCACGCTATTGAAAGAGGCGCCCAGAGCTGAGCAAGGGAGCCTGCCTGGCTCCCGGGAGCTCCGGGATGCTCAGCTCGTTACGGGGGATGAAAACCTGGAAGACAGACTGCGACTGGATGTGCCATGAGCGAAGAGGAGGAAGGATGAAGGACATCTCCCAGGGCACGTGTGCTCACAGAGACCCAGGGCGAGCCCCAGAAGGGAGGGGTATCAGCCGACGTCGCCGTCTTTTGTGTCGTTATTTGGAGTCCCGTGTTGTTCGGCGTTCTGCTAAAGCCTGTGCTCGTACGTCAGGATATTCCCCGAGCCTCTCAGTTTTGCTTTAAAAACCAGAAGAGGTCCCAGCCCTCGCCGGGTACCGAGAAAACTTTACAAAACTGACCTGAGTGCATCCTTAAGGCTTTGCACTCAGGAGGAAATAAAATGGTCTCAACACGTATTTTTGGCATGGCGGGTATTATTTTGAGTTTGGGTGGCTGTGAATAGTCTCGTTGTGCACCACACCTGCTCCCAAAGCAAAGCACAACCCGTGGGGACAGGGGACCCCAGTTTGGGGCTCAGAGAGGCCCCGTTGTCACCGCATCCCCTCGCGTGGCGGCTGCGAGGTTTCCTGCTTGCGGGCTGCGGCATCGATGGCTGCGATGCCAAAATCCCTCCGGGAATTGCGTGAGTAAACACGAGCGGAGGGGGGCTGATAGGAAACAGCTTTGCCAATGATTGCCTGCACATTTCCGACCCGCGCAGCGTTGCTGGGAACAGCAGGCAGGGGTTTACCCAAGGCTGGACTTGGGAAGATGAAGGGAGATCCCGATAACCGGGAGGAATTTGGTTTGGTGCTCACAGCCTGCCAGAGATGGGCAGAAAACACCGGGACAGGCAGGAGGCACGCTGTCCTGGGGCTCTGTCCCAAATCTCCTTCTCTCACAAAAAAAAAATTAATAGGAAACATTTTTCTTGTTTGCTTGAGGGGGGGATGGGAAAAAAAAAAAAAAGAAAAGAAAAGAAAAGAAAAGAAAGAGAAAAAAGAAAGCGTTTTCAGGGCTGAAAAAGCTGTTTCAGGTGGCAGAAACCCAGCAGCATGCGCTGGCAAAACAGGAAACCCAAACCAAACCTCACCGATGCCGCGGCTGGCGAGAGCTGGCTCCGGGCAGCCGCTGCAGATGGGACAAGTCACACCACCACACCAGCACCTTAACTGGGAGCGTGGCCGCAGCCTGCGAGCGCCTTTTGGGAATGGCACAGCTCTGGGTAACTGGGGCCAGCGTCCACGTACCCGCAATAACCACAGCTGGGTATTTGTGAGCCCGGCTGACCGCGCGCAAAGCCTCTTTCGCGGCTCCGACCTTACTGGCAGCATCGGCTCCGGATTTCCCAGTAGCTCCAGACACCGCTGGCACGTCGCCAGCCCGTTCTCGGATTGCACAGCTTTTCTGAAACTTCTGCGAGGCAGCTTCCCCCTCCCAGAAAGAAAATAAGAAAAAGCAAGCAAAACAAAAGAAAGTCACTGATCTGCCAGGCAGAAACGCAACAGCAACCCTCACTGGGGCTCGCCTGCACTGCGGGCGGCGTTGGAAATACAGCAGAAAAAAAAAAAAAAA
>WHYT01014462.1:63343-75887 GCA_009806455.1 Tetrax tetrax | reverse complement strand
AACCCTACTGTAAGTTGGAATCGCTAGGTGAGTAAACCAGTAACACTTAAAAAGCGGTGCCTGGGCTGCACCGCCTGGCCCCGGGCCTCCGCGCGTGGGGCTGCAAAGCCGGTCCCGCGCTCCTGAGCCAGAAAAGTGAGAAACGCGGGGAAAGGCGCTGCAAATAATTAAGCAGAATTGCTGCAGAAGTGGCTAAAAAAAAAAAAAAAGTCCCTTTCTCAAAAACAACTGAGTCAAGAATCCTCAACCCTTCTTGATCTTAAAATAGTTTAAGGGTTTTTTTTTCCTAAGGTCTTTCTAAGGTCTAAGGGTTTTTTCTTGCGCTAGAGTCCCCAGGCGGATAACTGCAGAAGTGCTGCCTTTCAAAATCATAAAGTCACGGGGCAAGCGTACGCAAGGGCGCCGCGGCCACCACCGCCCTCTGCCGATGGCCATCGCCCACCGAACGGCCCGGGGGGCCGCGGTGATGGGCGATGCCACTTTGTGGCACAGTAATTCATTTTGGGAGGGGGTCCACAGCTCTGGGCCTGGATTGCTCTGCACAAGGTCTAGAAATCCTGTGAAAAAGAAAGTAACAGCCAGAAATCCCCTGAAAAAGAAAGTAACGGCCATGGAGAACATCCTGGTTTTGGGGAAGCCCAAAGTGGTCGGTGAGCAGCTTCAACACAACTTTCTGAAGCCCCCTCACAGTGCAGGGACCCGCAGCACGGGGGTAAAAACGCCCCGATGACAGCGAAGGAACCTTCCCCAGAAAGGGAGAGGAAAACAACTGAGGAAGCGTCTCTCCATCAGCCTCTTTGGGTGGGCGTCCTCAGCAGAAGGGGCTCTGCAAGGACGCGAGGCCCCGGGAGCCAGCGCTGCTCCGGCCGGACGCTGTCGGGGCGTCAAGGCCCCCGGCCCCCCAAGCACCGGGGAGACGGCTGGGATGACGGCAGCCTCGCAGAAACAGCGGCTGCCGCGCCGCGGTGGCAGTTTCCACAACACCCCGAAACCAACAGCGCTATATATATACACGCACATATATATAACCACAGGAGGGAGGAAAAAAAAAAGCAGAAGGGTCAGGTCCAGCCGGGACCCGCGGGCAGGAGGAGCGGCACGGGAAGCGCTGCCGGCCGGGGAGGGCCCCACTCCCCTCCCGCGTGGGCGCAGGCTGCTCCGGCAGTTGCACTTTTGCTTTGCGCGTCGGGCGGGTTGGGGGACGCGCCACCAGCGCCCACAAAGTCACATCGCAGCGGCCCGCCAAGACGGCAAAGGTAGGACCAACGCTCGTTTGTCCCCGGTTGTCTTTGATTCAGGCTGACGGGTTTAAACGGTATTTTTGGGGGGATTACAAGATGGACTTGGTGCCTCCTCTCACTCACAGCAGAAGGGCTGAGAGGGGATGGGAGGCCCCACCAAGAGGGTGCCGCGTAACCGCCGACCCCCGTGAACCTCCGAAAGCGAGCGAGGAGACGCGGGCTGAGCCCAGGTACGGGTGAGGAGCCAATACGTCCATTGATCAGGAGAGCGAGCTCCTGAGCTCACGAGGTGCTCTGAGGGAGAGGAGGGGTCGGGCTTCAGCCAAAACAGCCAGCTGTGAGGTTTCGAACCGTGTTTTCTATTCCTGTGATGCCAATATCAAGGAAAAAAACCCTCCAACTGCGGCGATTCTTAACATTCAGAAACCCACAGCCGCAGGCAAAGGGACTCGGCTACAGGGGGACTTTTGGAGGCCACGCAGCCCCATCTCCACCAGCACGGGGATAACTGGTCAATTCGCTCGTTACTGGGGGGTCTCGCTCGGGTTCGTCTCACCGCCTCCACCCAAGGGATTTTATTAAATGGCCCGTTTGCCGCGAGAGGCAGCGCGCTGACTTTCCACCGGCGATTTTCCGCTTACTTGCGGAACACGGGGGCGGGCGGGCGGAGGCCGCTGCCGCTCCAGCCCCACGCGTCCCGGGGCGGGGGGCGTGCGCCGACGGGTTGGGTGGAAAACTCACAGCTTGGGCACCGGCTTCCACGCGCGTCTGCCGCGGCGGTGAGGGCACGCCAGGAAGGGAGCGGAGCGGTGCGGGGTTGGGCTGAGACACAAGGGCACTGCTCTGGGTTTGTTTTCCCCTTTTTAACCAGGATAAATATTAACGGGGGAGGACAAGAGCTTTAGCAAAGGATTAAGAGGCAAAAAGCAGTGTATTGGCGTTAAACTGGAGCATTCTTCCCCCCCCTGCATAATCTTGAAATTCACGCAGCCAAAATTCCCTGATGTCCCCAGTGTCCCACCCGTCAGCACCCAGCTGGCCCCCCAGCACCACAGCCCAGCCCCTCATCCCAGCGAGCTCCCTGGGGCTCCAGCCCCACCACCTCTTCCCAAAATTTCAGTGCCGGTGCAGGATTCCCCCCGGAGCAACCATTGGCAGCTCTGCTGCTCCTCCCAGCACAGAGACAGGCGGGAAGGCAGGAAGCACGGGCAGGCGCACTGCGGAAACGCTACCTCAAACGAGCAAATGAGAAATTAATGAAAGAACAAATAGACAGAAGCCTTTTCATTCCAACATGCCAGTGCCCCGCAGCCCTAACCTATAAAGTCTTGGCTGCTTCACTGCTTTTTTTCCCCACTGGAACAAGCATTCCCACCTGTCGTGACTCACGTTCAGGTGACCGCAGCGATCGGATGAACAGGCACACACGTGCGTACCCTGCCACCGAATCAAAACGGAAGAGCCGCTCTCACCCGTACCGCTTCGCAAACGCGGCCTTCGCAAAAATATCCTGGCAACCCAGAGCACGGCGGGTGCGGAAGAGATGCTGGGCGAGGGCAGGGATGTGCTGGAGGCCACCGGTACCCGGGCTGGGTGGTGGCGGTGCCGCTGACGGGAGCGCAGAGCTGGGTACGGTGGGCAGGGGACACAGGGCTGGGGGCTCCCGCTGCGTCGGGACAAGCGCGGCAAGGCACGGGAGACCCCGGGGACACCTAGCAGCATTGTGGCTACACGAGAGGAAATAAAGGAGGGAAACCTCCACAGTTAGTTCAGCAAGAGGTAACGCGGTTCCCATGGAAGGAGATATCGTCAGATCACGGAACGGTCAAACCCAGCTGTCCACCAGAAAACTGCTCCAAGGGAGAAGAGCCTTGATCCTCTCCCAGTTTAAAAATCAAACTAAAAAGATATCCTATGCAATGATCAGTTTGTATTTCTATCATTTCTACTTTCAATTAATAGCCATTAATTATTACAACTAAGCATTATCTCTGCCAAAATAAGACAACAACACTTCAGGTGACGTATAAAACCAGTGGTTACTGGGAGAAGCCCGGCACAGAACACCGCTGCTCTGGTCCCCGGGCCAGCTCCTGCATCCCCCCACCCCTGGCTGACTGCAGGGATCGGGACACAGCCCCCACCACGCCACCTCTGCTAACGTAGCTTCAGCAGAAAACTAGGTTTTGATCTGAAATTACCCCATGCACATTTTCTTTTTGTTTTAGGCCATAGAGGAGAAGGAGGAAAAATAGAAGAGGGGTCCCAGCCAGCAGCACACCCACACCTCCCCCCAAAAGGGTAAGTGAGCAGGCGACAGCACCCACCTGCCCACGTCACCTCTCCCTCAGGCTTCAGGTGTTTTTACAGCACCCCACCCCAAACACGGGGCACCCAGCACCCACCTGGGCCAGCAGCCATCCTCACAAGCACGGTGCTGGGCGGGCAGGGCCAGCCGGGCTGGTCTCTCACCCTGGTTTTGGGAGGGAGCCGGAGGCGTTGGGCAGCATCCTGAGATCCTGAGCTCCAGGAGAGGACTGGGTACAGACAGTGCCAGACCACGGGCTGCTTTCCCCCAGCCTGGTTTAAGCCCCTCTCCCCCCCTGAGCTGGGTTTTAAGAGCAGCTGTGGCTTTGTTTCCTGGGGTAGAAGCCAGCGGATTTGCTAACGAGGGCCCCGGGTGAGCTGGGCAGTTTAACCGCCCTCAGGTGAGGGGCCTGGTCACCCACCGGTGCGTGGGCTCTGACGGGGCGCACCCCCAGCTCCTGCGCTTGTTCGTACGGAGCGTGCGGATACGCTTACCCAGCGTTTCTTGCTCATTAAGTACAAACAAGAAGTTTTCATCCAGTGCCCCGACGTGGCCGACCGCAGGGTCTCCTGGGTGAAACAGGGGGAAAAAAAACATTCAGGGGAAGAAGGAAGCCATGCCTGGGGAGAGCCTTGCACCTACGCTGCAGCCAGCCCCCCGCGCCGAGGGGAAGCGAGCGCAGAGCATGCGAAACAAGATTTCCTCTTTCTGGAGCTTTTTTTAGCATCCTGCTGGTTTTTACATAGCGCGTTTGGCTGAATTTGCCCTGTTGCTGTTTGGGATTTCCAAAGCGCAGTTTCTCACGTTGCTGCATTCGTACCCCACCCCTTCCCAGGGCGGACGCATCGCTGGGTGCTGGGGTTGAGGACCCTCACTGCCCCTCACCTTTAGTGCTGGGACCCCTCGTGCTGCGGGTTTGCAGCCCCAGGGAGAGGCAGGAGGAGCTGCGAGCGCATCCCTGCCCCGGGATTTCGTGTCTCGTGGCGCAACGATGGAAGCAGGGTGGGCTTACCCACCCAGGAACGCAGCCAGAGGAAAAGGAGCATTGTTCAGCCTCCCTGAGTGGGTGACGGGAGCCCCTGGGCTAAGGATGAAAGATAAGCTTGTTTAAAAAAAAAAATTAAAAAAAAATCTCTGGAAGGAAGAGCTGGGTGATGCGGGTTTAGGGCTTTGTCTTGCAAACGCCCCTGGAGATGCTTCCCAGCAGTGTTCACAGGAGCGATGGCACCACAGTGTCACCCGAGCTCCGCTCGGCTGGCGCTTCAGAGCAAACTGTAGGCAAGAAGCTGAGATATTCTGGGTGAAAAAAAGGGAAAATCAACCCAAGGCAAAGCTGTGCAGCTCCTCACGAGCCACCCTCGCTCTGTCGGGCGGGCTGCCCACGTCCCAGGGGACGGTGCCGGTATCTGGGAAGCCAAGGGGAATGGAGGAGCCCTCTGGGAGCCAGAGGATGCACCCAGACACCGGTGTCCCGGTCCTGCTGCCTGGGCACAGCCCAGGGACCTACAACGTGGTCGTTGTGCTCGGACACCCCGGCAGGACCACGACCTGGACGACACGCTGTGCTGAGAAGTTTGCTGTGACAGTAAAGAGGGACACGTCTTCACGCAGCCTCAGCATCACCACAGAGAGCCACCAGGAAAAAGGGTCCCAGTCCCCACGCAGCAGCAGCCCCGGGCGCTCTCCCAGCGCAGCCTGCTCTGCCCGTACCTACACTCAGCATTTTCAAGAGCCCAACAAGGCAATTTCCAACCGCTCGGGTAGGATATACTGGTTTTTGGTCAACTGGTTTGGCTCGATTCCAGCGCAGAGGAGGAGCAAGGAACCTGCCCAAAGCGGGTGCCACTGGCAGGAAGCCCCAGAGGGGTTGACCAGCTGCTGAGGGTGAAGCTCTGAAGCCCCAGGGAACCCCAGGGCATGGCAAGTATTGCCAAAACCCTGCCACATCCTCCCAGTTACTTGTGCCAGCCAAGCCCTAGCAAACGGAAACCGAAGCCCTCGGCCCAAGTTACCCACCAGTGACGGATAAAACCCAACGAGAGGGTGAGCACCAATTAGTTCTTCTGCACGAGGAAGAGATTACTCGCATTTCTAGAGTGAGACGTGCAGGTTTGTGCATCGGAGGTTGGGTGGAGAATCGATAAAAGAATTGGAAAGTCTTTGAACAGATGGCTAATTAACCCTCCAGGTTATTAATCGTTGCTTCTGAGGTTTCACGGGGTTATTCACACACCATTTTGCTCAGGTTATGTTAGATGCTGGCTCCCTGGGAGAAAGGAAGACATCTCAGCGGTATGTAAGGGAAACTGCACAAATAGACACAAAAATGCAGCCCCTCTGCCCCCCAAACTGTTTCCTTTTGTAGAAGATTTTCTGTTTCCACCCAAAGCTACTTCAAAGTTCCGGTGCAATGACACTGCCAAGTGCTGAATGTCGCCTTCATTACCAAATGTTCGCATTTTAGCGCCTACATCTCAAAGCGCTGGAAAAAACCACCAGGGATTGCGGCGGGATAGAGTTTTGCCTCATAAACGTGCCTCTGGCATCTCGGTTGGTAGGCAGAAACTTTCAGAGCCATAGGTTAATTCTTCGCGCTGAAGCAAAAGGCAGACCTGAGAGGGTTCGGATAGAGATCTGAATTTCCTCTATATTTATCAGATCTGGTTGGGTTGTTTGTTGTTTTTTTTTATTGGTCTGACGATTCAGATAATATCAGCTGCTCGCCATGCAAACAATTTATAAATAAAGTCCCCCAGCAGCCGCCTTAGTGAGGGCAGCTGGTACTTCCAGCAGCCACACGCGCTAGGTGGGTAAAGGAAGGGCTCAGAAAAAGCGGTGGTGAGCAACTCAAATTTAATATAGTAGTCCTACAGAAAAAAAAAGAAGTGTTTAATAAGTGTTCCAGTTGTCCCTGCTTCCTTGCAAGTATGCTTTACGCTCTGTTTATGAAAGATAAATGAAAAAGTTGACCTTGGTTTGGTGAAAGCCCCTGTCTTGGGACTTCCACTCCATGCCGCAGCAGCGGCACCGCCGGACAGTCTTCGTTTCTCAGGCGCGTGTGCCGGCGCAGTTTGCACGAGGAGCGGATCTCGTTCCGTCATCTCGGCTGCCTACGGCCGCGGCGTGGGTGGGAGGGTTCTGAAGGGCTTTCCTGGGAAGACCGGCGGAGCACCAGACTCGCGAGCGCTGCGTGAGGCGAGGGCATCCCTCTGCCCGCGGCAGGGCAGCCACGAGGGATGTGGGCGCAGCGCTCGCTGGAGCATCCCTGCGCTGGCCGCGCACTCGGGCGTGAGCAGACCAAGGCAGCCAAAGGGAACTCTGGATGGAAAAGCCGGAGCTGGGAAAGACGCGGCTGCAGGAAGCTGGCAGCAAGTTAAACACGCCCTGTGATCGGGGGCAATTTCTGCCCGGGAGGCTGGTTTGTAGCAGCAACTAAACACATTTTCTACTTATTCCTCAGTGGTTTTGCATCTCCTTTCACTGGGAGGGTGAAGATCTGACCACCACAGGTGGTAGCAATCGGTTTCCACCAGAGACATGCTCCCACCACTCCCGTGAGCTCTCCTGCATGTTTTGCTTGGTAAGGCCGGTGTCTCCCCGCAGCGTTATAACTGCCCCTTTCTGTCTTTCAGCCGCAGGGCCACGTCGGCTGTCCAGCTCCTGCGTTGAGAGAAGCGGCTGAAATGCCACCCAAAAGGTGACAGAGGTGCAGAACCTGCCCGCGGGATGCCAGCAAGGAACATGTTATCATGCCGGGGCTGAGCACAGACCTGGGGCACAACCATGACCAACAGCTCGACCTGCACTGAAACAGACCTCAAGCTCTACTACGCGATTACGTACACCTTCATCCTGATCCCTGGACTCATCGGAAACATATTAGCTTTGTGGGTCTTTTATGGATACATGAAGGAGACTAAAAGGGCTGTAATATTTATGATCAATTTAGCCATTGCCGACTTATCGCAGGTTTTGTCCTTGCCCTTGAGGATTTTCTACTACTTGACCGGGACGTGGGAGTTCGGAGGAGGTCTCTGCATGTTCTGCTTCTACCTGAAGTACGTCAACATGTACGCAAGCATCTACTTCTTGGTTTGCATCAGCGTAAGACGGTACCTGTTCCTCATGTACCCATTCAAATTCAGCGACTGCAAGCGCATCTGTGACGTGTACATCAGCATCGTCGGGTGGGTCGTGGTCTGCGTTGGCTGTTTGCCTTTCCCCCTTCTCAGACTTCACCAGGGTCCTAAAAACACGTGTTTTGTGGATCTCCCCGTGCAGGAAGTCGACCTTCCCATCTCCATTGTAATGATGACCATCGGTGAGTTGGTGGGGTTCGTAACTCCCCTACTCATCATCCTGTATTGCTCGTGGAAGACTATCTTATCGCTAAAGGAAAAAAATTCTGCTTCACATGACCTGGGGGAGAAAAAAAAGGCTTTAAAGATGATTCTCACCTGTGCTCTGGTATTTCTGATTTGTTTTGCACCTTACCACATCAGCTTTCCACTCGACTTCTTTGTCAAAACCAAAAAGATTAAAAACGGATGCGTCCAGAAGGTGATCTCGGTCTTTCACGTTGTAGCTTTGTGCCTTGCCAGCTTTAACTCCTGCGTGGACCCCATCATCTACTACTTTACTACAGATGAGTTCAGGAGACGCCTTTCCAGGCAGGATTTGCAAGACAGCATTCAGCTCCACAACCTCAGTTACGTGAGGAAGCATTCCAGAGACATGCTCAGGGAGGACGCCGCGGACTACTAGCGCTGCCCTTCCCCAAACAGCGTCCAGGACTTCAAATGTTCACTGCATTTCAGGGTTTGGCACACTTTTTTTTCCTCCAAGACACAGAGTGACTACTCTGACAAGCTTCTGCTGATTTCAGTGAGGGCTGGAGAAAAACGAACCTAATAAACCCCCCCAAAAACCCAAAGCTGACCCAAAATACGTTGATTTAATATTTTGGTTGCAAATTTTCTCGGAATATAAATAACACTGCGTAATTCCCGCAGGCCTGGTTTCTGAGCTGGGCAGCCAGGAGCACGGTGACTTTGGGAGCAGGAGGAGGACGCGGACCCACGGCGAGGGGCGATGCTGTGCCGCGCCGCCACCGGCAAGGCGTTACCCAGCCGTGTCCTGGTCACACGCCCTGGCTTCAGCACGAGGCAGCGGAAAGAATTTGATCCTAAAAGTTAGGTGACACAGTATTTTATATTTCTGAAGGAAAAGACAATCCAGCGGTGACTAATTCCTATGGAGAGTGCCAAGAGCCTCCAGCCACGCTGACTTTTTTGAAATTTACTGTAACGGGAACTCACCGTAAGTGGAGTCAAAGGTTCCACCCAACAGGCTATGAGACATTTTTAAGAAAGGCTCAAGTGTGGGTGTATTTTTAATAATAATTTCTTTAAAATTAAACAAAAGAAGCTTTGAGCTTGACTGGTATTGCATTTGCACCTTCTTGTAAAATTTATTTTCCTGTGAACATTTCAAATGTTACATTTTTAAATGTAAAAATACTGTGATGGTATCATGTTTTATTTAATGCAAATGTTGTATTATAGATTTAATTTATAAAAATATATATATTTTGTAGATAAATGATGTGAATCCCAGTGAGTGTTGGAACACAGAGTTTTTTTTCTCCTAAAACACCCTTCCATGTAATAAAGCCAAGCTGCACCACCTCATCCCTCCAGGAATCTGAGCCAGCGTGTCCGTACCCGAGTGTGTTGGATGAGCAAGCACTGCTGATTGACGGACACCGAGTAGGACATTGCCATTGTTCACAGCAATGAAAAAAAAATTAGTTATTTCTCAATTTCCTGTTGTATATAATAAAAAAAAAATGTTTTAATTTTTTTTTTTTTTTAAATGTAATTCTTGCCCCTCTCTCCCCTCTGTACCTGCCTGCCTCACCAGTACCTGCTTACACGGACCAGCACCTGGCAGAACTTGGACTGCCGGTGCCTCTCGAGCACCTTCAGAACATTTTAGATGCCCTTTCCAAATTATTTCAGCCTCCTTGCGCTGGGGAGAGAAACAAAACGTTGGCTTGCAGAGGGACAAGACACACCGCTGCGAAGTGCAGCAGCTCATCCGCCCCCCACGAGAGGTTTCCCAGGACAAGGTGAGTTCCCAGCAGCTGCACAAGCCCATCACCGTCCTCTCTGGCCACTGTCCCCTGTCCCCAGCCGCACAGAGAGGGAGCAGGACGGCCCCGTACAAACCCCTAGAGCTACTTTTAGCTTCTGAGGGGAAAAGATGTTACACAAAGTGGTGTCAGAAGTTCAGAAATTATTCAATCAGAAAAACCTCAATAAGCTGAAGCTTTCCCTCCTAGAGAATAGCGTGGGTGCGACAAGAGCCGTTGCCCCGCCGCCACAGCAACGTGGTTTACTCACATGAGCGCTAACGGTCCCTTTTTACAGGAAGTCAGGTGTAACAGTCACAGCAGCTCGCGTGAGCCGAAATCAGGAGACCTGCCTGCCCTTCCCCTGCCACAGCACCTCCGCTCCGGGTGGGATTTGCTCGGGCCATGCTCTCCGTCGCAGAGGTCTCACAAGCCCTTGGCCAATGTTGCCATGGACGCCTGGAGAATCAAGATACTTCCCTTTGATTAACAGAAGGTGTACTTTCATGCCCTGTTGATGGCTCAGGATCCACGATACCAGCCCACGCTGGAGCCCTGCAGCAACGACACACCAGCAGAGAGATGCTCTGCTGCACTCCTGCCGCCCAAGAAAGCCTCCCGTGGGGGTGGCACGGCGGGAGGTCTGGAGGAGACCAGTAACGCCCAGCCTCTGCAGCCGCAGGGAGCAACTGCTGTTTGATGGCTTCTCTGCCCGGCTTTGAGCTCTGTGCCAGGCAGGGTCCCATTCTTCACCCAGACTTCGCTCAGCTCTGGCTGCAGTTCTCCGTTAGCCTGTTCGAAGCCAGCAGAAGCCGATATTCCCCCAGAAATCTTTTTCTTGGGAAAGCCTTGTGAGTCATAAATATGATCTGCAGGACTGGACTGGGAATCTGAATGAGAAAGTAACTGGGAGCAGAAAAAACCCCACCCCAAACATCCCTTTCATTCTGCATGAAGTCTTTCCTCCGGTGGCTCCAGAAGCGCCTTTCCCTCGAGAAGCAAAGCAGCAAGGTCCCTGCCAACACCCGCACCAGGCGGACTTCGCGCTGAAGGACAAGCAGCTTTTTGACACGGAGTTGGGTTTAATTTGCGCTAGGCCGCAAGAAAAGATGTGTGGCAACAGACCCAGGAAAGGTCTCTTGGGGACCTTAAGCTGTCCAGAAGCAATATGAAGGGTTTTTTTTTTAAGCAGTCTTATTTATACACAAAACCAGAACAAGGAGGACACAGCTCTGGGTCGAAGGCGAGCTCTCAGTGCGTTTCTGAACGCCGTGTATCGCAGCCCGTTGTTTCCATCGACTCCCACGCAGCCGCGCGCCTCCGAGCCCACACGCCGCCGAAGCTGCAGACAATTTCATCACACCTCGGGCGCCGCTTCTCACAGCTTCCTTTGTGTCATTGTCTTCACCAGAAGAGACATGATGGGGGTTTTTTGGTTGGTTTTTTTTTTTTTTTTGCACATCGAGACTTAAAACCGTACTTGCAAGCGAAGGCTGCTACGGAAGTGGGAGGGCACATGCCTGCCCCTCTTACGGTTCTCCTCTTTAGATCAGCAAAACGGTGCCGCTGAGCCGGATGAGAGACCGCTGAAGCGGCTCGCTTGCTGCTGATGGGGGGCTTGGGGAGAGCGCTGAAACGCTGGGCTGTGGGCAGCAACCCTGCCCAGGCACAGCCATCCTCAGCCGCCGCTCGTGGGGCCTCCTGCAGCTGCGCGGAAAGCATGGTTCTCCAGAGCCATGAAAAGCTCTTTTCTAACCTGCTTGACCAACGCACACCTGAACCCGTTGCTCCCTGAAGCCCGGTGACAATCAGTTCCCTATTTTCATTATATTGCTCAGAAACACGTCACCGTGGCTTTTGAGCATCTTTCGGTGTCCCTTCCTCTTGCACCACGAGCAACTGGTTCCCTTTTCACCCCCTCCACACGGCTCGTGCCTCGGCAGAGGCGAGGTCTCCCCCACGCTCAGGACCCCCAGCCGCCTCCCAGGTGGGAGCAGGGCCCTGTGCTGACGGCCACGGCACGGGGGGTCCATAGCCAGAACCCACCACATTTCCAATGTCCTCTTCATCTCCTCTGCCACCACCAGCCATCGCCCGTGAGCTATCCATGTGACTCAAAAGACCCCCTTTCTGCGTGGAAAGGGCCAATTTACAGCTCCTCTAACCTAAGCAGAGATTTTTCTACCCTCACATGTCTTTTCTTTTATCAGCACCAGATCCGATTTGCTATTTTGTCATCGTTGTTGCTCAGTGTCCTAAGAAGACTCCATTTCTCTGTAGCCAATTGTAGATTTTCCTGCTCTGGTAAAGGCTGCATCAGCACCAAACTTCAACACTTCTTACTCTGCAGCTTACTTCCTTTGTCACTCTGCTGTTAGAGGCTAAAAGCAGTATCGTCCCCAGCGTCACAAAAACAGCTCGCTGGTCGTAAAGGCACACAGAGCATCAAACACAGCACTGCTGGACACCGCTCCTCGGATGGCAATGACTAAAAAAAACCAAACCGCAGCGAGTGACCCAGAGACAAGTCAACCTCATCCAGTACAAAAACAAGAAAAAGATAGTGGCTTGTCAGAGGTGGTGCTAGAAACGCCCTGACAGAGAGCAAAGAAGCCAGATCTGTCTGGACAGCACGCGGTTTACGCTGCCAGTTAAGTCAAGGCAGAAAAACTTCAACATTTGGGCTGACAAACTGAGCTCTGGGTACATGTGATCTATATGAGATACGCCAGCGGCCAGAAGATCTGATTTGGAAAAAAGATCCAGTTACTTAAAGCCATGGAGAACAAAATAATAGTAATGAAACCCCAGAACACATCCGCCACAGCTGTTTCCCTACTACCACTCGCTTTTCTGCTCTAT
>WHYT01014462.1:0-34504 GCA_009806455.1 Tetrax tetrax | reverse complement strand
AGCGAGGGGCGGGGCGACTCCAAGCCCCGCCTCCCGGGCGGGAGGGGCGGCGCGCCCCCTGCAGGCCGGGCGCCGCGCAGTGCCTCGTTCCCGCGCGGCGCGGGAAGGGCCGGCAGGGAGAAGATGGCGGCTGGCGAGCGGGGGGAGCGCTGCCCGTGCGGGGATGGCGGGGTGCCCTTCTAAGCTGTAAAAGCCTTCTACATCCCCTCAGAAAGTGAAAATGAATTAGAAATTCAATGAAACCCAAGCGCCATTACAGTGGGCAGAGTGCTTGACACCAAAAGGGAGGCAGACATGCCATAAACTCCTTGGGGGTGACCGAAACTTGCTTTTCTCCCCATGTTTGTGTGTAGGACGGCACCCTGCCAGAGACTATCTGAAACCATCCTCTCCGTCATAGGGATGAAAGTCTGTGTCCGTCTCACTGGAATCTGACTTCACCGCTCCAGAAAGAAATCTGGTTTGAATCTGGTGTCTATACCATTGAACTCTTCCTCGCAGACAGCTGTAATTAAACAGAACTGAACACTAGGCAAATATTGCAAGAAGTAATTCTTCTAAGTGTAAACAAAATGCAGCATGTATTCCAGCATTCAAAGCATGTTCCTGTTGCTTTACAGATGCAATACCACTGCTATTTCCTTTCAAGATCATAGGTTTGATACTGCTGCCTTTCATGTTAATAAGAATTTTGACTTTGACCTCAGTCAGAGAAGAAAAAAGTCTCTTGTGTCAATTTAACCTCACTTTGTCTGGTAACAGAAAACACTTTTGCCTCATTTTACCAAGAAACGGGTGAAAAATTAATTTTCATACTTCCTAGCTTTAGCATGTTAGCAATAAGTTAAGCCATACTCTCATCAAAGTCCCTGAAAAACAGATTTAAAAGCAGATTTAGTAAGCTTCCCGTAAGACCAATGCAGTCTCTATAGTCTACAACCTGGCAGTTTATAAATTATATGAATAATTTTCAGTACCTTAATCTAGTATAATTACTTTGTGCCTAAATAAATTAACCTTATTTTCTGATTACCCAACACCTTTACTTGAAAAATAAATAAAACTGATCCATGGGTGACTCCACCACTTCACCTGTAAAATGCCTTTGCATCGGCCTCTTAGTACTGGCCCAGTTTTCCTTTATATTTTTGCTGTATATTGGCTGCAGTTTAGGCCTGGAAATCCCAAGGCATCTAAACGAGTAATATCACTTATTATTTTGAATTCTATACTATTGCTCAGTTTTCTTTCTACTAAAATACCCCGGGTTTAGCTTACTGGTCTTTATTCTGAGATCATCTTTATCACCTCGACAGGCAAGAGATTATCCCCTTATCCTTAATTATCCGTTTAATCCTTCTGGTGTTTGTAATGTTAAAGCAATACTGCTTGAAAAATTTAACAAATATGCAGACTAGGTTGTCTTAGAGACCGGAGAAATTTGGCCAAAAAGAAGGGTGAACTGGTCTGCCATAGCAACTCTGCTTCTATTACCTTTAAGCTGACAAAGAGAACTGTGTTTCTTAAAAATGGCGTTAAACACCAACACCTCCCTTTTTCATGGTGATGATGTAAGTAGCTCAGACAGTCTAAGAATATTAAGGAACAAGGTTTGTAAGGTGAGGTAGTATCTTTTATTGGAGCAGTCGTTGGTTCAGCAGATGAAGCACCGTTTTAAGCAATTCTGCATAGCAGTAAAATTAATTTTTACTGTGTAGGAATTTTAAAACGAGTCTAATGTACTTTTTAAAAAACTCAAACTTTAAAATGCATTCACATTTATTCTATCTCCTCCTCCTGTGCATGCCAGGAGAATGCTTCCTTACCTTTTAGGAACAACATGATATTATATTTGTCCTAGTTTTTCAAGTATTCTCAGACTTTGAAGTAGATTACGTGCATAATCTTCAGCGTGTGCGTTGTTCTAGTTCTAACAAAGCTGTGATCTGGAGGGCTGCAGCCTGGCAAGACATGCAAGCGCACGCTTTACGTTTCAACGGCCACTCACAGCTTAACGTTAAGCGTGAGTTTAAGTTTTTTATTAAGCCTGAATCGAGGTAGGTAGTTAAGCCCTGAGCATGAGCTCGATGCTGTCCCTGCTCCCCTACACGGAGCGTCGCACATCCACAGAGCCTTGCACGGTGGAGCCCCAGCCCGGCATTGAGGTAGCACACGTAAAGAAACAATAATTAATGCATGTAATGAATAATAGTTTCAAACATACTAGATCTGTCAATTCAAGTTTTTTATGAGTAGCATAACTGCTGAAAGAAGGACAGCAAAAGGTAAACAATAAGTACGTCACATAGGACTGTTAGAAATGAAAGAGAAACTACAAATTTTCTCCTTTACAAAAGGAGATCGTCTCAAAGTTTGAGGTTTTACGTTTATCCAGATGTCTGAAGTTCTACTTTTTGCCTCCAGTCCTTTTCCAACCCTCTTGTTAAGATTTCCTGCTTCGTCACCTCCTCAGCCCGTTTCCCCTCACTCTCTAGCTCTGATCTTCACTCTCTTCATTCCTTCTCTAATCTCTGACCCTCGGACCTCTTTGGCGTTCCTACCTTCCTCCGGTTTCTCCAGCTGTTGATAAGGCATCTGTCTGTATTTCAGCCTACAAAACTGTCGTGCTGGGAGCTGCCAGGATAAACATTTGTAAAGGAGTGATTTCCCCACTGGGTTGCAATGAATTTGGGCCCTTGACTGAGGATCTCTGTTTCTGGACAGCAAACGCTGTGTTTGCTCCACTGCCTGACCTGCTTTTCTTCACTACAGCAGTGTTAGATTAATATCTGTTGGAGAGAAAAAAAAAAAAAAAAAGGGATACATTACACCCTTCTGCTGATTGCCTTGTTACAAAATACAGGAAAATTGGTTAAATGGAAAATAGCCTATTGGCATTCAGGGGAAAATCCTGACTCCGTTTTCTCCGTAGTGACAAACTGTGGAAGTGGTGAGCAGAAAAAGGAGCCTGAAGGAGGCAGGGACGAGGAGGTGATTACCCATTAAACAACAACGTCAAGAGCACATCCTCTCATGACTGTGCTCAGGCCGGTGTTGAAGAGAACTGCTGCCCACACAGCTGTTGCCTCACAGAACAGAATTCCACAAGAAATTCCAGTCCTCCAGAAAATCTGCCAAACAAGCAGCATGCCCAGAGCGATCAGCAACCCTGAATGATTAAAGGGCCGAATTCACCTCTGGTGTAACTGCAGTGAGGCAAGCAGAATTACACCAGGGATACAGGAGGAGCCCAGAGCCGTGGCAGGTCTAAAAAAGCGTTGCTAAACACTACTGTTAGAGGAAAACCAAGCACTCAAAGCTCAGCTTGTCTTCTGCTGAACTGACCAAAACCACATTTTTGGGTATAGATCAATGTTTACCTTGGCATTGAGGAGTGTCATCTTGGGTTCCCCCTTTTTCCTTTCAGGCACGCTTCCCCCCAGAACCACCCGCACGGATGGCATGCCCCGGCAGTTCTCCCTCGGGCGAGGTGGGCTGGCGGAGGCTCAGCGGGCTCCACGCGCGAGTTCGCCCCGGGTGAGGACCCCCAGAGTCAGAGCCATGGGCTGAGCAGGGGCTGTCACCCGTCAGACACCCTAAATGGGAGAGTTCTGGGGTTAACCCCACCCCTCCATCTTTGGCATTTTCTCTGCATCCTGATCTCTGCTCGCTAGCCAGAGTTGCGGGGCGGCGTCTCAGCCGGCCGGCTGGAATGCAGCGCAGCTGAGACTCGGTAGGCATTGCTGCGATGGCCGGCCTCTTATCGACGGCTGCAAAACAGCCCGCTCTTAACCGTGCGTGTGACTGCAGCCGCAGCTTGAACTTAGGTTACCGGCCGGCGTGGGCAAGGGTACGTCTTGTCTGGCTACGCTGTCCCAAGCTGCGCAGAACTCGGCACGTGCCTGCCTACGGACGCAGTTAAGCCGGAGCTGTGCGTGCACTGCGGCTGCGTGAAGATGTTCCAGGATCAACAGAGCTGCGTTGGCAAAGATCTCTCATGTGCTGTCAAAACTCTGCATTGACCGGCGCAGCTTGTTTGACTTGTTCTGGGTGGGTTTGCTTTGCAGCGTGTCGCTACGGCTGTGCGCACAGGGACAGAATGAAAATCCTACCTATGGAGGGAGCGCTCCTGAACTATGTAAATGAGAGCTGTGTAGGCACAGCGTCAGTTTAATATCGATTAAAGCTTCCAAAAAAACCCCAGAGGAAACAAGAGCTTGGGTTGGGTCTGATTGTTTACAGCCCATGCACACCGCTTGCGTATTCGGTAGCTCTGTCTGTTAATAGAACAGATTTATGGATTTATGGCTAGACAGCATTCCAGCTGGAGGGTTTCTTATTTAGCAGGTGATGTAATTAGGCACCCAGTCTGAGCCCTGCGCTAAGAGGCTATGGAAGGTTTTGGAGTGGGAGTGAAAAATCACAGGTGAATCTGCCAAGGGCTTTAGCAGAGATTTGTTAACCCTGCAGAGGTAAATCAGAGTTGGAGCTGATAATATATAGTTAGTAAAAAGCTATAATGCAATTATAGAGACACTTCTCCTGCAAAGAACACCCTGCTTTCTGTCACTTTTCTGTGTAAAGAAGAACAAGTACATATTTTAGATATCATAGCAATGTAACAAATTTTTAAGAACTTTAAAGAACGAAATATTTTATTGTATCACCTTACCTGCCGAACTTCAGTCTGTTAACACCTACAAAAATCACCCTTGTACTTGCCTTTGAGTAAGAACGCATTACCAATCTTTGCAGCCGGTTGCACTGCCCTTTTGCTTTCTTTTACCTAACGAAATAATATGGATTTTCAAAAAAGAAACATTTATGGAAAGTGAACCTGCCTGCACCCTCATCTACTCCTACGGCATTTTTTTAGCACACAGGTGTCCCTTTTCATCTGTGTGAAGCCTATGCTGTCAAAAATAGAAATACCACAGAACACCTGTCCCAACAGCAGCTCGGAGTGCAAATATTGTCAGTTAAAGAGATTTGTGGCTTTTTTTTTTTTCCTGCAGACTGTCAGAGAAGTGGTGCAAGGGGGCGCAGATTGTCTGTTAAGGAGCAGACAGGTGATAGCGGTATCCTGTGACGGTATTTATCTGTGAGCCAAGGGTCTGACAGCTCCGAGAGGCAAAGCCTCAACGACGTCGCCGTGTCCGCTGACGGGTGAAGATGAAAGCTGGTTTTGTAAAACTCAAGCAGCCGAGCCCAGCTTGTGTTTCCTCTTCGCCATGCGGAGAGGAAGAAGCCTGTGATCGCATGCACACAAACAAACACACGCCTGAGTTTCCTCTTTGCAGTGTGGAGAGGAAGAAACACCATCCCAAACACGTGCTTTCGTACCGACATTAGCACAAGCTAAGTTTAGTGCGTATGCGAAATATTATGTTGTCAAAACAGATCCTAACAAAATTGTTATTTTTTTTAATGTATTTTTGTGTAGTTTTGAGAAGACGGCTTTTGATTTTACGGGAAGGCAAATCTGCTGTCTGCAGTGTTTTTACAGGCTACAGGTTTTACTGCAGAGGTGTTTTCTGTTCGGATGTCAGATACCACATCATGATAGGCGAAGTAACTTGCGGTACTTTATCTTGCTGTTCCAAGAAATCTCTTCATACTGAGGAGACACCTGGTGATATTAGAAGTCTTTGATGGGACCCCATGTGATGTTATTTTTGATTGTGTTTGCCCTCCAGTAGACAGCACAGTGAATAGCATTTATGTTTTGGAGGAATGGAATTAAGAGATCCCCCCAAAAATTGTCGTTTTCTTCTATTGCACTTTTCTATGAAGCCAACCCCCCAGTACGGAAAGTATTTTTAAGGAAAGAGGTTCAGGATCTATTAAAATTTCCCCAGGTTAATGTTAAAGACGTGTATTGGCCTGAATTTAAGGTCACAGAAACATGGGGAGGTCTGTTGGAAGAGAATTCTGTTGTTTTTTAGTCCAGCCTCCCACTCAAAGTAGGACTGTCACCAACGTTACCTTGGCTTTTGTGTAGCTGAACCTTGAGAGACCCTAAGGATGGAGACTCCCCAACCTGCCTGGGTAACCTACTCCAGTACTACACTGTCTTCCTACTGGTTATGTTCCCTGATGTCCAATCTGTGTCTCCCGAGCCGCGATCTGTGGCCACTGCACTCTAACTTCTGACACTGCTGCCAGGAGTTTGGTTCTGACAGGATGAAGGGTTTCCAGGAATGTGATTCCTTTGTTCAAATAAACAAATCTCCTTTCTTCTGCAATTTGGAAATTTCTTAAAATTTGAGTAGCTCTTTCTAAGTGTCCGTCGTTCCAGTGCTCGGACCCGTTTCTTGGAGATGGCAATGCAGTTGCCTTAAAGGAAGAGCCAAGCTGAGGTAGCAGTGTTTACTTCCTCTTCTGCAAGGGTTGCATCACAGAGGAATACAGTTCTCGACAGTTATGGTGCAGCGTTTCGTCTTTTGGTAACGCTTGGATAAGTTAGGAACCAAATTATGTCCCAGCTTGATGCAATGATAATCTCAAAATCCGTGTGTTGGGAATTCACATGGACTGTTTGCCCAAAGGGCGGAAGACTCCTCACAGACTCTTCTCTTGGGATTTCTAATGTTTTCCAAAGAAATTAGAGCTGCTTCCATTGTTTGCAGCCTGCAGCTCTTGCTGCCATGTGAAGTGATGTCCACATGCCTGCCATGCTCAGCAGGAAAATTAGTTCAGTCTCAGCACTACTTGAGTTCCCCATGGTGCTGTCGGGAGAACGATGACCTTGTTTCTAGGTTATTTTCTTCTACTTATTCCCAAGTGAATATTCCCATTAGTGAAGGACATGATCTCCCCTACTGTGTCCCCCTTACTCCGTGCCGTGTGCTGGAGGCCTGGAGATTATGTCATCTTGAATCCAAATTTAACCCTGTGACAAGCATGCACCACCGCTCTCCTGAAAATTAGCTACTTTCCTTTGGCAGAGTTGGATGGTGTTTGCTGATACGAAAAGATGCCACTGAAATTAATGACAGCATTAGGAATTATTCCACTTATATCCTGTATTACCTCCTGGGAATAATAAATATGCAGAATATAACAAATAGGTCTGCCTTTGGAATTGCTTGCTGAGAGCCTTGCTTCTATTTCTTGGATGAGCTGCTTTTCCCCCTTAATTAGAACGATGTCTGGTTCGTTTCAAGACTTATTGAAAATTAATATTAACTGCGGCCGGTTTCTGCTCAATTAGTGTAGCAAGAGGATACGCTGCAGCCGGAGTCCTGCTTTCTGTCACGCAGACGGTGGAAATGGTCGTTCCACTAAAGATGCTGCAGAGATCGTTGTTGCGTAATGAAGTTACTCACCCTGTTTTAATCAGTCTGAACAGCAAGACAGGAGGGGCTGGGAAACTGCTGGGCACGGCAGGGAGCTGGGGAGGCAAGAAGAGCGAGCGGCACGGAGGGAACGGTGCAGGGCAGTACGAGGGGAAGGGGGAAGAGGGAAGGAAGTGTTGCCGTACCATAAAATCCAGAGCTCTTCAAAAATGCTCTACCCTTCAGATATCCACGAGGCAGGGTTGGACAGAGGGCACTTTCAGAGGCCTCTTAGTGCTGAGGAAGCATCCTCAGTGTGCTCGAGCCATCACCATCTCCCGGACTCGCTGACTTACTGAGGAAGCACTGACATTTGCAACTGGAAAAGAGATAAAGGGAAAAAAATAATTTACAATGTCTGAAAATGATGGTTTGGTATAGGTACAACTGACTCATTATTTACAACTGGTTTTGGTTTTTTTTTTGTGAGAAGAAGCTGGTACAAGAAACCACACGAAAGGGCGTTGGCTTTTTATCTAAAAAAAGAGAAAGACTCCTCTGACGGCGGAGCTCCCGGGAGAGGGATTGCCCAATGCCGGGACCTGCCCTGCTGCCCGATCCTGCCTCCGCTGCAGCCATGCCAGCGTCCCAGCCTCTCCCCTTGCCGAGGAGCACAGTCCCCAAAAACCAGGTGGCACCGCCCTCCTACAGCAAGCCGCGCGAGCCCTGGGTCCCAGCAAAGATCAGAACGAGGGGGGTACACGTCAGCTTGTTATCTGCTCAACAGCATTGCCAATCTGCCTTCCTCTCGCTGAATTTAGACTTCTCCTTGTCACTCCTGAACATGAAAAAGCCCACGGAGAGCCCAGCCAGCCTTATTGGCCCCCTGCCTTCCGCCGAACTGAGCCAAATTCAATATTTGGCTCGTTCTCCCCTAGCTCTTCTCCGTGCTGGCCCAAGTCCCTGCAGAGGCGGGGACCGCTGGAGCCGTGCAACTATCGCTCTCAAGAGTGACACCCAAATGCAGAAGAGGGTTGGTTTTTTTTCCCCGTAAAACTCACTTTTGGAGGCATTTCTAGACCTCAGTGCCCTCATAGAAAAATCCAAACCTCACTTCTTTTCCCAATTTCTCCACAATAACTTCAACTTGAAAAAACAAAATAACCCAGCAGAAAAGCACTGTGCAAAACAAAAGGTTTGATGCCTCCAGGCTGAAGGGAAGTGAAATCAAGAGAGAAATGAAATTTATACACGTAGGCTTTATATTTTGGGGAAGTGCCTGATGGCAAAGGTCAGGGAGGAAGATGCTGCTGAGGTCGCGCTTAAATTCTGCTGCTGATACCAAATGCTGGAACTCAGTAAAATATTTGCATTGCTGGTTTTCTATTGCCCTTCAGAAATAACTGTGGGATATACAACTAAGGGATTTTACAGAAGTAAAACTGAACCAGAAGGTAAATGAGAAAAAACCCTCAAGCCTACTGCCTCCCAAATATCTTCCTTTTATCCCTCATTCCTGCCTCAGCTTCTCCACAACGTGCTCTTTCTTCTCCCCTCTCATTCCCCCAGCCCCCTCCCTGACTATCGCGTGGTATTGGGGTATGATTTCTTACTGAGGAAGAAAAGCCACATTGTTCAACATCGTCCTCTACCCACTGATGCCAGCCTGGCACCTATTTTGGCAGAGGCTCCGTAGTTTCCTCCTATCTGTCTGATAAGAGATGATGAAAAATATAATTCATTAGAAAAACACAGATAAGCATCTGAGAAAATTAAACATGCGTCTTTAAATGTGGCTTAATGTTGTTAAATAACAAGCAAACCTCAAGCAAATGGTTTAATCTCAAGGCTCCCTCCTGTGGCAAAGTACAGCAAATTCGCTTATTGTGAAATTAATGTTTGCCCTTCCTTGATTTCCACCGGATTATCTGTGGTAGCACAAATCCTGATTGTTATTATTATTACTCTGAGTTATTTTTGATCAGCTAGCAGAAATTCTGATTACAAAGCCGGTTTATGAGTGGGAAGGTGTAACCAGGCGGTAACCCGCAGCCCGGCCAGCGCGGGCATCGCCTTGCTCGCTCCCGGGGCCGTTTGGCCGCTCTCCCCGCTGTCACGCTGCTGCGTTGTTTCGTCAAAACCCTGCCGTGCCCCGTCTGCTGGGAGCAGGAGCTGGGCAGCTCTGCCCTCGCCTGATAAAGCACGGACTTTCCGTTGGGCGGCTGGGGCGGAAGGACCGCTGCCTTATCTTCCTTTCTCCAGCACCATGTGTCATCTTTTTTTTTTTTATTATTTTTTTTTTCTAAATAGAAAGTAAAAGCTATTTTGTAGGACGCAGGAGCTGGTGAGCGTTCTGGAGCACGTCCTGGGCAGGAGCATCGGGCAGCCGTGGGATCCGTAGCCGGGATCGTACCGATTCAGCAGCATTTGACAAACTGAAATATCCTTCTGCTCCACGCCTTTTTGTTTTCTTCCTACTCCAGCTACGATGTCAAGTAACTGACGAACACAACGTGATGTGGTATTGGGTTTAAAGCAGCGTTTTCCTGTTACTGTGTTGGCCACACCCTTAATGATCTTCCTGGGAAATGTTTACTTTGGGGACGTTGGTTCTGCGTATGCCAAGTGACCAAAACCAGGCAAGGCAGGGTTGGCTCTCACGTGACTTCAGTTTTTCCTGGGAAGAAACAGGAACAACAACAATAAAAATCTTACTTTCAAAATTAGTGCAAATCAGCTTGAAAATAATCTTGTTCTAGAAATGAATACTCCGTTCTTTCTCGGGCAATCTAATATTAACTTTTATGGGATGAGAAACTCTGGGGAATAAACACTGGGAAAAAGTGAGCTCTGTAATGGTGGTACTGGTGCTGTCTGAGCACAGGTGTTAACGTGCAGCGCGCGGACGGGTGTCGTAGATACACCCTTGCAGCCGCCCAGTTTGGGCCACTCTGAAACTGGGGTCTCGGCACTCGGGAAGGGGCAATAGCTGTCTGCGCAGAGCTTTCTGCTTGGCGCAGTCCTCAGGTTTAGTGTCCTCACGTCTTTTAAGTAAGCAGGGAAGCAACAATCTCATAAATTTGATATTGCTTAAGGTGAAAAATTACCCCACCGCTTCGCTTGCCTCACCCAGATTTCTTACAGCCTGAATTGCAAAGCAAGCCGTGCCCGCGTGAAGGCGTGTGTGTAATGCCTGTTTCCGTCGCTGTGTGCTGTAGCCCCTTCCTGTGCCGTAGAGACCACAGGAACGGGATTTTGTCAGGCCAGAAATTTCTGTCCGTTGCAAACCCCTGATGCCGCGTGGCCTGGGAAGTGGGGATGACTCCTTCGTCACCCTGTCATCAGTCTGGGGCTAAACAGGGATAAAAATGCTTGAACAATTTTCTGTTTGGATGTTTTTCTCTGGTTTATTGAGCCAAATACCTTGGTAACCCTAGTCAAGCGTGCGGGAGCAGGAGTTGCCGTAAGACATCTCTTAGAAATTCCCCACAATTGCAGCTGTAGCAGGGAGCCGGGTGTGCGCGTGCGGCCATGCTAGACCACGCTGCAGCATCCTCAGGCGGTGCTGAGGGTCCCTGCGCGCACCCTCCTCTTGGGTCGGCGTCTTCTGACCTGCCTCTCTCCACCTGTATGGCCCTACATTCATCTTTCAGGGAGTTTTCTGCCCTGGGACGTACCTGTCTTCTTTACCTGCTGCTCCTCGGGTGGAGACATCTGCTATTTCTCTGTGCCACGTGGAACCTTTCAAGGCATCCCCGTGCTATTTGCAAAATAGTTTTCAGTTTAATTTTATTCGATTGCCAATAAACCGGCAGAGCATAATTACACACCAAAATTATCTGGACTTGAAAGCACGGCGATCAGTCCCTTGTTCTCCACGAGCTGTAACTTAATGCAAACCCCTCTGTCATCTTCCATTTTCTAGTTCTTTCATTCATCCCTGCTGCGTAATTAAAAATGGCTTATAAATAAACACCGGGGCTGATTTCCGAAATGTTCTGTATTTACTTGCAAGGCCGGTACTTCTGTCGTTGGCCCACTTAAGTGATTTTGAAAGGTTGTATACAGGTTCCTTTTACAATGTATTTGAAGTTTGTAATCCCGCTTAAATACACAAAAATAGGAAGGATTAACAAACTGCCACACTGAGGCCAAAAGAAGACAGAACTAAAAGCAATCAAGGAGCAGCCTATCGGATGCGTGGAATAAATTGGGGGAAAAGCGGAAAACTGTCAACAAAAATAATATGTTATGAATCCTCGAGCCTTTGTGTTTATGCTAGAGGAAGCCTAAAATAATCTGTGGTTTCTGATGCTTGATTTAGTTTTCCACAAGCCTAATTAACACCAGATTAAGGTTGCTGCCACTATAGTTTATTGAGGAGACTGACAAATACTTGCTGTTTATTTGTTTTCTAAAAAAACGACTGGAGGCAATAACAGTGTGACACAGTTAATAAGCTTGAGAACAATGCTATGATATTCATTTTTATAAACTTAGTCTTTAGGAGAAGCCCCCGTGACTTTCCATATGAAATTCTGGCCCTACAGTCCTTACGGAGGAAGAAATCGCATTGATTGGATGTCCTGTTCGTTTAAGATATAGCCCTGTGAATTTAAGCTAAAATTTAAGCATGTGCTGAGCAGAGATGGACTGTACCCCGTGCTTGAAATAACTCATGTGCCCAGGGGCTTGGCCAGGCGTGGGCCAGCGGCTCTGCACCGTGGAGGAGAAACCCCAAAATACCAGCTAGCACCTAGGTGGAACCCCAAATCTGCAACCCTTTATTTACGCAGGCAGCTTTGCCTGTGCAGAATGACTCATAAAGTCACTGGCGTTCCTGATGGAAGTCAAACTCCTTGCCTGGTAAAGGTGTGAGAGCTGAGGGTGCCTCCCCGCAGCCTGCAGACACCGGCTGCTTGTGCCGAAAGCCGGCAAACAAACTTTCAGCCACATCCTTTCACCATCATCCCTGGAAACACGTGCTCCGTCCGATGGCTTCCTTGTGGCTCCTTCTGGACCTGAGCTGAGCCAAAAGACACAGAGCCTGGCAAAACCAGACCTTAAAAAGTTAACTGACTCCTCGCAAACCTCGTAGCCAGTCTGGGCTGGGCATAGATCGAGATCTGGGCAGCATTTGATGTTTTACAGGGCTCAAACCCGCTGGCTTCCTTACCCAAACCAACCCAGCTGAAATCTGATTTTCTGCACGTGATAGTCACGTTGACAAGAGAAACTCCAAACAGACAGGCAAATCCAGTTTCCCCTGTGCAGGCTTCACCTGTTGTAGAGCAGCTCCCCTGCATCGCCTCCATGCTCCTGGAGGGAGCAGATCACGTCTGTAGGCTAAATCGTGGCCAGAGATGAGGATGAGCAGGTCAGAGAAATATGCATCTTCGCTGCCAGTCAGAGCCGACACAGTCACCGAGTTTTCATCCTTGAGTCTTCATCTCCCCCAAAAGCAAAGGCCAAAATATTCTTGTCTTCGTGCTGAACCCAGATTATTTTTGGAAAGGCTGAGCAGAGAGTGTCACTCTTTAGTGACACAGCTGGCAGCTCAGCTGGGGGATAAACAAGAAGTCATAAGCCAGCGCAGATGTCTGATGATAAGGGACAAATGTCAGGATTTGGTGGCTTTCTGCTCTTTTCTGCTCTGTATTGGGAGTCACTGATGGCGCTGGCTGAGAGGAACCCACCCACCAAGGGACGGTCACACCTTTCCTCCCGGCCGCGAGAAATGGAGGTGACACATTCAGTTTCTAACGTTCTAACATTCAGTGAGCATCAGGCTGAAAACCTCGCTGAAAAAGCCATGGCTTTATTTGGGGTGTGCTTGGGGAACTGCTGGTGCAGCGCTGCAGTTCGTGGTGCCCTGCGATATTGTTAATTTTGCTGTGAAGTGAGTGAGACAGGCTTGGGCTGTGGAGCCGTTTGGATTTAATAATCCACTTCCATTCCTTCTTAGCCCGGATTTCTCAACCAACTGCACAAGGACTGATCGTTTGCTAGCTGTGAGTGAGTTACTGCGGGGTAACACAACCCCGGGTGGAACGCAGAGGAGGGATGACGGCTTTCGCAGGGCCGAGCAGAGCCCACCACGGGCGGGGGCTACGTCCACAGGTGGCTCCTGCTGCAGGGGACACCACTTCCTTCAAGGCAAGAATAAAAAGACATGAGAAGCCTTTTCTGGGCATCTAATAAAGGAGATGTACCACAGCGTACTCTGGCTGCTCCCCCGTCACCTGCGAAGCTCACCCCGCGCTGGTGACTTGCAGCAGGGCTTCGTCACGAGGCAGCTTTAAGGTAAAGGAGATTTGGCGGATATTCAGCTAAAGCCTAAATCCAGGGCAAAGTTGCTTTCTTCCGCTAATCCTTCTCAGTCTTATTGATGGACAGCGGAGTCTGAGAGCAGGACTCAGATTTTCGTGAGTATCAAGAGGTCAGCAAAGCCTCAGATTAAAAATTGCGTGTTGCAGCTGACAAATTTTGTGGGACAACATTGCATAGAGGTCCTTCATGCAGATCTTCCAAAGCTAATGTCACTTGTTCCCTGCCATCCACTGTACAGAACAGTCCTTAGGCTCAAACCTTCTCTGTTAATTGCCATGGAAATTTGATAATTTCATCCTAAAGGAGAGTTGAGGAAAACTCAGGAAGAGCTCCGATTACTGAAAACTGGAAAAAATTAATCTTGATTAAAGCACTTCCCCCATGAAAATAAGGACCTCCTGAACTTTGCAGAGAGCTGATTGCTCAGAAGCTGTTCTTCGGGCGATGTCGAGCTGTACTTCTGCTACAGCTTTCCCTGCAGCGTTAAAATAAAAGAACCTAGCCATCACCAGGCAAAAAAAAAAAAAAAGATCTCTAGAGGTGCAATTTAGTGGGCTGTTGGCAAGACCTTGCTTCGGTTCCCTTCTAAGGGAAAGTGCCAAAATATGCACATTACCCTCCCAGTGCATGATGGCTGTGAAAATGCCCGTCAGCTGTCAGCGCCCATGGAGTTTCTCAGATGAAAAAATAGGACATGAGTGTGAAAGGGGTTTTGCCAGCACCAACAGAAGGAGCAGAAGAGAAATGGCCTGGTTTATTTGGCATTTTTATGAGGAGGAGGCAGAAGTCCTGTTCCAAAGATCAGCGTAGTATGGATTTCTGTGTTTTCTGGCAGCTTGGTTCCCTCCGAGGTAGGAGAGGGTTAGCGTAGGAAATGCTCCAGGTGTGCTTCATAGCATTTAAACACAGCTGGAATTGGCATCTGAAAGAAAACTGTTTATTTTTGTTTCTTTTATTTTATGAATTTCGCTTCATGTCCTTACCTTCTTTAATTAAGTATTTTGATTATTTCCCTTGAGGCGTACGTTTACCTGCACTGTACAGAGTACGTGTGACAACGGCTCTTCCCTGGTGCGTGCAGCGTCCCGCAGCATCCACACTTCCACACCTCAGTCCGGAGGAGCGTTCCCGTGTATTTTTACCCTTGCCTACCTCGTTCCCCACCCGCTCTCCTGCTTGGCACCACAGATGCTTACAATTATCTGCAGATGCAGAATGGGAATGCAGATTTTGCGGTTGCAATTTGTACCCCTCAAAATTGTCCTTTTGAAGAGTTGTCTCCGAATTTCTCCGGGCTTTCAACACTCTATTTATTTAGCAATTGACTCACAGTGTAAGAGAGCAAACATCACCCTTGCTCCCAATCCCCCTCAGCAAAGAAGATTTATCGCATTATTATGCAGAAATGTGCTGGATTTGCTGGGAGGGAGAGGACGTGCCTGGCTGGAGCAACCTCAAGGTCAGTTTGCCCTCGGATTAGGGATGGACCTGCGGCGAGGACCCTGAGGACGCGGCAGAGCGGTGGCTGGTTTTCTCAGCTAGCCTGGGGATCGCTCCCAAGCCGGGGCAGTTAAACCAGCGAGTTATTCCACCTCTTAGGGAGCTGTTTCTGCGCGGAGCTCCACGCTGCTGTGGGGATTTTGCTGCAGGACCCTGTTGCTTCTCCTCCTTCTATCTACTTTGAAGAACAGAACAAAACGGTGGAGAAAAGCGCGTACAAAGCAACAGGAACCTGCTTCTGTAGCTGGAATCGCTACTGGAAGCGAGCATCGATGTGCGACCCAGTACCCCACGTGCTCCAGAGCCCGGCTGGAACGATGATGGCATTCATTTTGGTCCGTTCTTGGCAGGACGCAAATTTTCTTGCCAGGTCATTGCTTCACAGGAGATGTGCTTGCATCCTGCTGCTCAGCAGACCCCCCGATTTCTCAGGAAGGTGTTACAGTTTTCGGTACGGATCTTCACAGCACAACCCAGCTTTTAGCTGCAGGGGCTTGAGCATAGTCTGAAAAAGCCTGTGTGCTCCTTCGGATGTGGACGAAGCACCGGCAGAAAACCATGTGAAGCTCCCAGTGAAACAAGCCTGTCAGCCAGGACTGCTCAGATGGTGTCCAATCGCTGCCACAGAAAAAGGAAATAACTGCAAAAGTGAGGGGTTAGTCCAAGGAGGCGCATGTCCAGGCTGGGAAACGCTACATGAGGTCTTGGCAGCACCAGCCTGCGCTCACGGCAGCCCTTCCTCCAGCGACTTAAAGCAATGACCTGGCTCCTGTTAAACAGATGTTGAGGAGTCAAGATAAAACCCAACTGCTGCCCACCCCAGGCAGCTCCTGTTATCCAACTCATCCTTCACCTCCTCATCTTGCATCCCTCTGGGCTGGCCTGGTTTCCCATGGCAGCATTTGTGGTGGAGTGTGGAGGAATGGAGAGAAACATTTGCATTTTTAAAGTTTTGTGCTGATTGAGCTGGGATCCGTCCTCTGCGCTGGCTGTTGGGACAGGTCCAGCTCCCAGTATGAAACCCTTCCTTGGTCCTGGCCCGACAGAGGCTTTGTGGCACCTTTAGGTCATTGTTACAAAGCTGTGAAAATAGAAGGAAAGCAGAAATCCGTGGGCCACGTGGCTGAGATCACTGCCCAAGCTCCACAACCCTCAGAGGATCCTCACAGATTTCCTTGCCCCGGGGTAAACTCAATCCCACGCGTCTGTATTTTCCTTTGTGTAACACTTGCAGAGAAATACCCGAAGTGGGTGCCAGCAGGCTGGACCTCCACCAAACCGGGGTGCGCGAATGCACATTTGTGTCCGTGCCACACTTGGACAAGGCCCGTGTCAGATAAAGACCCCGTGTATCAAAATGCAACAGCTGAAAAGTAATTCCCTGCAGCATCGGGTCTTCTTGTGTGAGGTTTGATGCGTCTAAGTGCAGTTTTTCACCCTCCTTCAGCATGCTGTTGAACGATGTGGGGCTGAAACAGCACGGGTGAAGGAGCCATGTCTGCATGGGAAGGCTGGGACCTTCTGCACCCCTTGTTTAGGATCTCTGTGTCTCCCTTTCAACTCCCTCTTTCAGCGTATTTCCCCCCAGATACCACAAATCACAGACGTAGTCAAGTCCATCCCCACATCGTGTCCATGACGTTGCTCATGGTCCACGCTACGGTCCTCAGTGGTGGCTCAAGATCTCCCATCCTGCTGGGCAGCCCCTTCTTTCCACCCACGTGCCCCACCATGCCGGGGGCTCCACTGGTCCCACTGCATCCCAGTAGGACGTCTCCGAGGGGCCGGCGCTCCAGCCACGGCCGCTTCCCCTGGACTTCATTGTTTCATTGACAGCGGTCAATATCTCCCTGCCTAGGAATGTATTTACTTATAGGCACATAAGTAATTCATTTATGAAATTGAATTATCTGACTAGGGAGATTGTGTGTTTTGATTGTGTAGCAGTACTTCTGAAACCGACTTAAAATTGATAAAAGCCAGATGGAAAGCGGAAACAGTCCATTTCATGACTCTTTAAACGTTTAAGTTGGTTAACCCTTGTACGGCACCGGTTCTGAAGTCGGGGGTAGCGTGGAAGCAATTTGTTGGTGAGTTCTCAGGATGCAGAGTGGGCTGTAAGCGCTCGCCGGGTTGTGTGCCGAGGGGGAAAAAGGAGTCTCCGCAAGGACTCTCAGTAGGAAAAAAAGCTTACGGGGGAGATGTTTCATCTTGGGAGTGGTTACAGCTGGAAGAATTTCTAAGAGAAGGGGGTGAAATCCTGACTGAAGGGTGTTTGGGGCCTGGGAAGGTTCCTGAGGGTGCGGGACGGGCAGTAAATCAGAGGGGCAGCCCCAGCCAGGGCTTGTGTGGGAAGACGGGGACAACATAGCCCAACCCGACCCTCCCGGCTCTGCCAGCAGACATCAGGGGACGGCATGGAAAGAACATGGCCGAGAAGCCCACCAGAAACAGAAGCGAAGTCAGCCCACCAGTGAATGGACAGCAGGGGTGGTGAACAGGAGTCCGTTTGGCTTTGACTGTGTTTCCATCGTCAGGGAAACCCAGAGGAGAGGAGATGCGCAAGGAACAACTTCCAGGGCTGCCCACGTGCCGGGGAAGCAGAGTCCAGCTGCGGTGGTTTGTGCTGTGAAGACACACCAGCGCACATGAACTGGAGCAAACCCACAAACTCACTTTGTTTCCCTGCTCTGCCCTTTTTATTGTTTTTTTTTTTCTTAATATTCCATCCCCGTTTGCCATGGGAGTGTGTTCCTCCGTGCTGGGCTGGGTGCTGCCGTGGGCTGGTGTGGGGACCGCATGTGACATAAATTCCCCGCTCGGCCAAGCAGGACTCAACCCTAAACTCAATACTTTCCAAAATATCTACCAGTGCAATTAAAAACCTGCCTCAAATTCCCTAATAATTGAGGAAGAACACGACACGACCGGCCCATCTTTTGTGCCTGCAGCTGAAGGGAGGGAGGCGGATGCCGGGGCACATCTGCATCGAATCCCCGCTCCAGCTCCGCGAGCCGTAACCTCCGCAGGTGCTGGGGGCTGTGTTGTCTTCGCCGCGTACCGCACCACCACGTACACGCCAGATCCCTTCCTTCCGTGAGAAGCCCCTGAAATTAATTTGCCTTTAATTGGCTTACAGTTCTGCTTCTACCGCATTCACATATTGGAAAATCAAAAGCTCTCCAGACCGAAATACTTTACAATCTTGGTTTCCATTTCATTAATATTTTCCAAGCTGATTTCCTGTTTTTCTGTTGCCAAAAACACACACTGGCAAAGAGCAAAATAATTCACATACCAAGTGTTTGAAACAATTGTTTCTGACCAGAAATTAGTGAAAACCTGATTTTTTTTTTTTTATCAGCAGACCCCGCTGTGATCCTTTCTCTCCCAGCTGTTGGATTTTTATCGTCATTTATCGGCGCAGGGAGGAGGCCCAATGCTCGCGTGCCTCCTCAAGTTTTGGGTTCGTAACTCAAATTTGAGGAAGAGTATTTTTCAGATCCCGGCAGAGTTGGGTGTTCTGTTCCCATCAGTTCAAAAATGCTTCGTCTCAGGGCAAAAATAACAGGGAAGTTGTTAAAGGGCAGGCAGAGGGCTCCGGGATTGGAAAATTTCGCTCTGTCTAGAGTTACTCCTTTCAGGGCTCAATTCAATAGGAAAAAAAATTGTGGTATTGTGAAAGGCCATGAGAGGAAAAACCTTTTTACCGAGGCAGAAAGCCAAGGCAGCTCAGCAGGCTCCGCAGCTCGCACATCCTGACAATTTTCTCTGTACTTAAGCTATTAAGCTGCCCGTGCCCCGGCCATTCCTTCCCCGCAGCTCCGGAGACACAAACAGGGGAGTTACGAGCTTGTCGTTTTGAAGAGCTGATGATTAAAACCTAGAGGAAATCTTGCAATTGGGATTTTTTTCCTGCAGTGTGAATCCTGGGGAGATGCTGGCGGAGCATCCCTGGCCGGTGCGGGCTGCTGGGACGAGCACCTCGTGGGGTGTTGAGTAGCTGGTAAATAAATAATAACACAAATTCCTCCAAATCGGGCTAGTTCATGTCAGGGATTTAATAAATTGCAACTTTTTCTATTAGTTTAATTTTTTTTAAATATAGGAGAAAAGGTAAATTATTTAAACTTCCTCAGGAATGGCTGCCTGAGGAAAGAAGAAACAAATTTTTAAAGAAAACGTAAAAAAGGGAGACAATATATTTTGCCAGTACGTGCAAACACTGTGTTTTGTGAGTCTAGCTTGACGTTGAGTCCGGCGGAGGGAGGCGGAGGGAGATTCCCATCTCCTGCCCTCGTCCGCAGCCCTGCCTGCCCTGCCCCTCGGGTCGACAAACCGAGAAAGAGGAAACCCCGCGTTTGCAGAGCCGTGTTCCTCGTATCGCCTCGCCCTGCGCGGCGCCGGGCCGTTCTCAGGTGGCTTTGCAGTGGGAGAAGCCAACCCTCCCAGGGCAGGAGGAGAACCGGCTGCGGCGGAAGGAAAAGAAAAGAAAATAAATGCATTCAATTAAAAAATCGAGGAGCAAGGGATGGGGTTTGCTGGTCAGTGGCCACCTCCGACAGAGCCTCAGAAATGTATTATTAGGATAGGGGGCTGATTTGGGATAAATACAACCCAAAACCAGTGTGGCCTCACCTCCTCCAGGCTGTTGTAGTAACTGATAGAGCTTGAGGGGAAACGGCAGGAAAAGTCCTGGTCCTGGGGTGGTTTTGTGGTAATTTTTGTTCGAGGGATTAAATGAAATGAGTTAATTCTAATTTACACTGGCAAACCCAGAATCAGGAAGAAAAAGACATCAAATAAGGATGAGGGGATGGAGAAAAGAGGAATAATTTTAATTAAAGATAGAAGAATTGGCCAGAAAGCTCCTACAGCATGAATGCATTTTTAGGAAAAATCTGGGAAACAATGATAACCATTTTTATCACGTGGTGCTCCAAGCACTTATTTTTAATATAATTTGATGAGTAAGTCATTTTATCCAAATAGTGCAGTTTAATATAAAAAACAATAAAAGTTGCTGATGTTTAAAAGAACACAGGCAGCTAGAAACCAAACATTTCACTGCAATTCCTATGATTGATCATTTTACAAAATGTGAATTAAATAATAACCGGAGTTAAATAAGCCTAGGCAGTCCCCAGCTCCTAGAGGTAAACATTTCACATTTATACTTCAGCAACATTAATTAATTATCTATATTTTCCAGTAAAGCTTTTCAGCGCAGAAGCTGGGAAGAAGCGGTTCCAGCCCGAAGTCTGTCCCTGCTGCTCGTCGCCCCGAGAGCTTCTCTTTTTCGGCAGAACTGAATCGACCGTAGCGGTCACATCCCGACTGCGCACAATGGCAACGGCGCTGCCGAGAATAATTTGGGTCAAACTTGCACCTCTACTTGTTAGGGCAGGTTGTCTTTGGCATATGAAATAATTTCTAGGAAAAAAAAAAAAAAAAAGAAAATTAATTTCCTTCACTCTGCTCGAGTTTCAGAGGAAATTCCACTTTATCGCTCCAGAGAGCACCCGCAAAAGAAAACAAGGAGAAAGAAATCTTTTTTTCCGATCGTTAAAAATAACCCAACTGCGGCGCTGCTTCCTCCCAGCTGAGCGGGACAGACTGCGCACGCTGCCTTTGGCGTTTGCTAGAAAACAGTATTCACTAGAAAACTATAAACCCAAATATTTTATATTTACATCCGCTGCGCCCTCTCTCCAATCCCCTACCGGGCACCTGTGCCGGGGAGCACTGCTGTAAAACTTCACAAGCAGTGAGGATCGCAGGAAAACAGGGCGCAGACCAAATTTTGGATCCAGCAAAACGTACCTGGTGCTGCAGGGAAACGCTCCTCTTGCAGGGTTTGGAGGCGAAGGAAAAGCACGGTCTTGCCTCAAGATGGCAGGCGGGAGACTTGGATCTCAGCCGCGATGCTTTACCAGGCGTGGGATGAAAACTTGACTGTCCCAAAATGTGCCTGGTGCTGGCACCAGCCAAGAGCCTTGTGCTGGCACCCCCAAACCCTGTGCCAACACC
The DNA here is from genome assembly GCA_009806455.1 of Tetrax tetrax. Taxonomy (NCBI): domain Eukaryota; kingdom Metazoa; phylum Chordata; class Aves; order Otidiformes; family Otididae; genus Tetrax; species Tetrax tetrax. The sequence continues at coordinate 13,367 of WHYT01014462.1, read as the reverse complement.
CCCAAACTCCAGCATTAGCATCCCCAAATTCCAGCGTTAGGATCCCGGAACCCTTGCGTCAGCATCCCCAAACGCCGGTGTCAGCATCCCCAGTCCCTGGGTAAATATTATCTCGGTGAAGCGATGAGCTTATTTGGTGGAGTAATGTACAGGGTTGAGTTCCTGGTTCGAAAGATTACCAAAATACGCTGATTCCAGCCCAGACGACAGCAAGCCTCTTCTTTTCTGACTTACCTGCCTGTCACTGCCCGAAATGTTATTTGTGCGGGAAAATACTCCAAATTGCCTGCTTTCCCTTCAGTTTAACCATGTGTGCTTTATATTTTTATTATCAAAAAGCAAATTTCCACCCCAGCCTGCCACCGGCTCAGGGACCCTTGGCACGTCGCAGGGCTCCAGCGCAGCTTCCCCCCGAGTTTCTGCCCCTGCGATGCCCACGGGAAGGTGATCGCATGCGGACACGTGCAGGGCTCTTTGCATGAGCGTTTTAGCGTTTTTCTGCGTTTCCGCTGTTGTGTTTAGTGTTGCCTGCTCATTATCGAGATTTCGTAGAAATACGGGCTGAGCAGTAAAGCTGCGGGTGAGTGCGTTGGAGGGATGGGTTACGTTTGACCTCTAGATGCAAGTCAGCAGAGAAGAAAGGTGTTTGCTGAAGGGATGCAGCTTATCCCCTTGCACGGACCACACTGGGGTATCGCACACCTCATCCTTCCCCTTGAGTTACAGTGAGAAGCGAAGCAAGGCGAAGCAAAGAGAAGAGATCATCAGGTCCAACCATTAATCCAACACCACCGTGTCCACTAAACCACGTCCCAAAGTGCCAGGTCTATGCATTTTTTGAACACCTCCAGGGAAGGTGAGTCCACACTTCCCTGGACAGCCTGTTCCAATGCTTGACCACTCTTTCAGGAAAGACATTTTTCTTAATATCCAACCCAAACCTCCCCTAACACAACTGAGGGTGACATTGTGAAATGCAACACAGAACTCACAGACATATTGCTTACTATTTGCAACTCAAGTTCTCTTTTATGGTTTAAAACACTGAAGTGCAGCTTTAGTTTCACCTGACCATGAGCATTTTCTTCCCTCTTCCAGGAAACCATGACCTAGGAGCTGGCAATCAAAGTCAAGCTGTGTTAGGAAGAGATCTTTGGGAGTGAATGGATTGATACTGGATCAAGGGGATCCCATCATCAGCCCTTAAAAGTGTCTTTCACCGGGCCCTGGTGTCAAACGAAGGAGGCAGAGCTGGCAGGGCGGGTCGTGCAGGAGGGCATCTCAGAGGTACCACTGATGGGAGCAGAGCCTGATGCCTGGGCAAAACACGGTCACGTTTGCAGAACTGCTTCCTGAAGACACAAATTGCACATGACACGTATTCAATTACTGTTTGTGGGTAAGAAAAACATGACAGAGCAAACACCTACTCTGCATGAAGGGCTCTCTTCAAGTCTTGGAAACTGTAAGTGGAGCAGGATGATGAGCATTGGCTTCCTGGTGCCTAAAAACCTAACGCTGAGCTCTTCAGGAGTCGATTTGGTGATGGAGGATGGAGGAATCGCTAATCCGCGCTCATCCCACGTCTCCTTGCATTTGAAGATACAGCCGCGGAGTGTTGTATCATTTGTTATTAATAACATCCCTCGTACGAACCCAAACTGCGGCTCGTTTCATGCGCCCGACTGTTGGGGCATCGTGTGCCACGGACCATATGGGCCTCGTTTGAAAGCCCTCCGACTCACAGGGGTCCATGTGCAACTGATAAAGGCCAATTTGGGATGGATGGGAGGCGGGGGGGCACCGCTCTCCAGGCGAATCCAAGAAGGACGCCCTATATGTTTTCTAAGTGCTAAACCCGAGGGAAATTACTTCATCAAAACCCGATCCAGACCGCAGTAATGAAGCCTGTGATGTAGCCAGTGTTCAACCATGTTGACTTTACAGTACTGGAATTAATCCATCTGCATTGCAGCTCGGTGAAATCATTTCCAGCCCGTAGCGGCTCCGGGGCTGACTTCATCCTTGCAGCCCCAGATGCAGAACCCTCGGAGTCGGGGGAATTACGGACAGGACCGAAGGGCCGTTCTCTGCGCGCGGTGACGGCTGTCTGTCTTCACGGGGACGGCAAATTTGTCTTAGGGACGATGGGGAGCCCGCAGCTCCGCCGGGCTTTGGGGTGGGCGTGCGCAGCCTTGCGCTCATCCGCTCCCATCGCTCTGCTTCCCGCAGGGCTGGAGACAGGGGGATTTGCTGCTTCGCTCTCCCTCGATGAGATTATTCAATTTGAACCCCTATAAAAATCCCCGGTAATCTTACCGTGACCGCGGGTGCAAATTCAGCCCGACGCTATCGGCTGTGTCTCGCTTCCTCGGAAAGGTGCTGTGTAAGCACGGGGGCTTTCCCCGCTGCCATCATCACAGTGATCTTTTTATCTTTTAAAAATAAACACTCTGGATATTTTTGTGCTGTTTGCACCAGAAAAATGCACGCGACGGGATGCCCTGGCCGCGAGTGCCCTCCCGGGAGCTGGTCCCAGCTCGCGGAGCATCTCTCCGGGGCGTGTGCTCGGAGGAGCCAAGAAAAGCAGAAATGCCTCCAGATCTGCAAATGCCATCTGCTGCCCACTCCCCTTTCGCTTCCTTTTCCTTCGTCCCCTACTTTTTAATTAACATTTTCTCAGTAAAAATACAATCGCCTTTTTCTTGGTAGCTGCTGCAGAGCGCAAGCGCGTTTGCTTTCCGTGAAAATGAGGAGTTTCTGAGAAACACAAACCGCAACAAATCCCCTGATTTTGGGGGGGTTTCTGCAGTCACACAAAGCCGAAACCTCGCGGGGAGGGATGCCGGCTCCCGGGGAAGGCGGTCGAAATCTCCGCGCTCTCCCTTGTGCCGTGGCTTCTGCCGGAGGCTGGGGGGGGGGGTGATGCCTGGGGACCCACGGGAGCTGCCAGCGCTGGGGCTCGTCCCGCAAGAGGGTCCCCAAATCAGGCAGGACTTCACCTTGCGCCCCTGCAGCCTTTGGCAGGCGGTTTGCAAGGCCACAGGGTTTAGGAAAAGTGCAAAATGCCAGTATATCCAACGGGATTGATCAGTCCTTATATCCTCGCTGGGCTTTTTGCTGTCTTACCTAACCCCCGCCATGTAATTTAATTAAGTTTGTTTAATTTATTTTTGAAAAAAATGCATGTGGGACTAGTAAACTTAATTAAAAAGAAACATTGTGAAGCAGCCTGATACAGCTATAATTTGATTTAAAGTACTGGATGATACCAACATTATAACTGTAAACCGATATGCCTTTAAAAAAAAAAAATCTAAATGGAATTTAAAATGCTCCTTCGTTTGCAGCGGGCTTTTTGAGCCGGGGTTAATTGCGAAGGCTTTCTTCCTCCTCTTCTGTCGCTGTAGGGCTTTTTTTCAAGCAGGGTACGAAATGTTTCATCCTCCAACAAATTACCGCTGGATCGTTTGCACTTAGTGCTCTGCGTACGAGCCAGGTTTCGATACCTTCGTTCCCATAACGGGAAATCCCACTGCCCGGGATGTGCCAGAGCTGCTGTTGGTTTCAAAGGGACCAGGACGTGGGGGATGATGGAGATTTGTTTCTGGAGTAATGTCCTGGATTTCGGAGGAGAAACTTCCTCCTGTCCCGAGCCAAGGAGGTGGAAGTTGTCGTCAGAGCCTGTTTGCGTTACGTGCAGGGCGATACGATATAACCTGTTGTATTGCACAGTGTGCCTTGAATTCACGTCTTTTTCTGCTGCTTTTTGCGGTTTAAATCCAAGCGAGCCCACCTCCCCGCGCTCAGCAGCCCTCCAAAATGGATGCTGGGTTCGGTGGATGCTCCGGTCAATTTGTGCATCCCACACCGTGAAGTCCAGGTGTCCTGTACGGCTCCCGTCAAATCCTTCTGAAATTTCCCTGCCGGGGTCGGGCTGTGCCATGGCCACAAATCCACACTCTGAGGGGAGAAAAAGTGCTTAGGAAGCCTGAAACTGTCCCCTGGGTCGTGGCACGCAGTGCCGGGCCGGGTACCGCTTTCCTCCGCTGCCTCCGAACCCGAGGCGAAGGATGGAGCCGGGTGTGAGGGCTGACGCCGAACGACACTGACCTTCCCTCCTCACCCGCCAGCCGCTTGTGAAACTTTGTGAATTCCATGCGGGAGCAAAAAGGCTTTTTTCCCAGCAGCAAGGTGATTTTGTACGAATCACTGGTTGTAACCTTTTCTAGGAATTATTTGCAGAGACGTTCGGGACAGGACGGGAGCTGGCTGGATGATGGGAAGTGCGACTTTACCTTACAGAATTCAGGGAACCCCCCTCCCTCGGCGGCACACGGTCACCCAAACTGGCTGTTGGCGTTGCCACCCGCACCTTTCCGCAGCCGGGCCCGTCTACGGGTGCGAGGGCTGCGTTGCAGTCATCATATTTTCCCCTTGATTTTTGTTTTACCTGTTTCTTTTGCCTTTACTAGTAAATAACAATCCTGTTCCCCCCCCCACTTGCTTTTGAACCTCCAGCGAGGGGAGGACCTGGCCGGCAGACGCCGAGGAAAAGCTGAGCTGCCAGAGAAGGGAAGCAAACCACCGAAAGCAGAAAATCTCATTTTCCTTCAGCCGCACTCAATTACAGTGACCCGAGAGGCAAGTGTAGGCACAGAGGCTGAGCCAGAAAGAATTACAGTTTTTTTTAAATTTAACTTTCTTCCTTTAAACTTAAAACTTCACGTAAGTTTATGGCTGAGAGCTCCCTGCAGCAGCGCCGGCTCCGGCGCGTGCGAAATCCCCGCGTGAGGTTCGCAGGCTCCCCGGCAGCGGAAGGTATTTAATATTATTTGTTGGATGGAGCGCTTGATAAATTAAGGCTTTTATTTTGGTCTCGCAAATTATTCCAAATGTGTTCTTGATTTTTGTGAAAGTAAACAAACCCGGAGAGTTTCCAGCCCGGGGTTTTTCTGCACGTACAATAACCCACGGAAATCTGCAGGCTGGCTTGGGAGAGCACAACGGGCAGCGAACGCCGCGGCCCCGCGGCCGAGCCTGGCCACCGAGTCGCGGGTCTCATCCCCTTTTCTGTCAGCCAACCGCGTTTGCCAGCCGCGGGGACAAGACTTTTTCTTGTATTGATTTTCTACTCATCTGCGTGCTTTCATTTTATTGTCGATATCAATTCTAGGGGGGAAAAAAATCCCTATAGCGAGTATTTATTCCCCACGATTTGCTGGAGTACGGATTCTCTCGTTATCTCGCGGCTCCGTCCTGCGTTAGAACAATGAGCGGGGAACACTTTTTTCGGTTCTCTTACCTCCAGCCTCCAGCTGCCCGGACAGGGTAACGCCAACCACGCTGGGCCGCGCCGGGCAGCGCCGCGCCAGGGATGACGGCACGTTTGCCATCCTCCGAGCCGTCACCGCTCTTCCAGATGATGAAACGACCTCTCCGAGGTGACTGGGATTGGTAACCGAGCCCTGGTGAGCAGGAGGGCTCCCGTCCGCCGATTCGGAGGATCGGGAGCTGGGGGATGTGCAGAGCAGAAGCTTCATCGGGATTTTCAGTGAACCGGATTCGTTCTGTTCTGTGTGGAAGTGCTTTAAGTTTGTGGAATGCGGGACAATAAAAGCGAGCAGATGCAAGAACGTAGGCGGAAATCCAGAAAAAAAATATATGTAGTCTCCGTACAGCTTATAGAAATTCCCCTGGGCCCACGCGTGCTGTCTGCGATGGGGCCCGCAGGTCCCAGGAGGGAAAGCGGGGGGCAGAGGGAAGCCAAAGGGTGGGGGAGCCCATGGGTGACCCCCAAGGGGCTGCGGCTTGGGGCCAGGGCGGGCACAGCTCCAGCCACGCTGCGCGGGCGCTGAGCATCTCCTGGGGAACCTCCGCGGGGCTTCAGTGCTCTGAAAAAACAGAGAGGCTGCAAGGCCACTCATCTTCAGCGGTGTGTTTATGTTCTGGGACAAGATGTATTTTTTTTAATGGTTTGGTTTTTTTTTTTGAACCCAAACTACTTTTGCCAGCAGCGTAGGAGCCATCCGACCTTCGGTGGCACTACCGTAGGAGAAGCAAAACCTGCCCTGTCGCTTGGTTTAATGCCATGCTCAGCCCTAAGCCTCTGGACACGGGATTGCTAACGAATTACCAATTATATTTCAACGTAAAATGTCCTCCAGGTTCCCCACAGCGCGCTCCTGCAGATGGAGGGCTATTTGCTCCGGTAACTAATGGGCACGGACAGACTCGCGCAGCACTGAAAGGTAATATCACCCCCAAATACAACCAGATGTGCAAAAAATACACAACTTTTCGGTGGATAGAACTTGCCGCGGAGCCAAAATCAGACTCAGCTGCTAGTTGCAGGTCTGGAGGGTTAGGAAGGGGTAAATTTTTTGTGCGTGAGCTATACTGGTAACCCAGGCTTCTGGCCAAGACTGGCAGGGAAGAGCGTTGCTGAAGGTGGATGCTCCAGATCACCGGCCGGATTCGAGTTCCCAGGGCTGTCGTGCCCAGAGGCACGGGGGTTGTGAGGCTTTTAGGGCTCTACCAGTGTCTCTTCTGCCTGCTGGCAAGGCTTTTCAGGGATGTTATCTCCGTACTACTGGTTTCAAACTGCTGTTTATCTAAAAAAACCTTATTTCTAAAAAAAAATTTACTCTAAAAAAAAATATGCATGGAAAGGAGATAAGGTCAATGCGTTGCATGTGACCAGGAAACCTGTTTGACGGTTGGAGTTGATGGTCTTGGAGGTCTTTTCCAACCTGAAAGATTCTATGATTCTATTTTGTCCCCTCTCAATCTTCCTGTTCTGCAACATGGGCTCCAACTAAGGATGGAAGAACTCTTTGCACATGATAGCAACGCTGGGTGGAGCGGGGGATTTTCCTCTCGCACCTTCACACCTGACTTGCTTTGATCCTGGAGACCTCAGAAAACGACCGCTGATAAGCACTGGTCCATGTCCACCATGGCTCCAGTGAACCCCAAGAGGATCCACGGAGTCTCGGAGCTGGGACAGAGCAGGCTGGTGGAGAAATGCCCTGGGGATGGTGCTGGGTGCGGGTGGCAGACCCCGTGGAGGGGCGCAGGGAGCCTGGCCATGGGATGGAGCACCAGGAGTTGCGGGGGGGGGATGCTCCTTGCGAGCCAAGAGCCCCATTCCCCGCTGAAAGCCAACGGATGCTCAGCTGGAGCCAGCTCTCTCACGAGCCTTCCCCGTCTCACCTTGTTTTTCCATTACCCGAGGACAGAGAGTGTTTTTCAGAGCAAATCCCCTGCTAATGCTGCTGGGATTTGAATTTACGGCCATGGGAGGTGTTGAGCCACCGGGCCAGATGGTTATTTGCTAATTTTGATGGTTTGGAGTGGTTTTTGGATCTCAACAGAACTGTCCACATTTCTGAACGAGAGAAAGCCATAGGTTGAGCTGTTTCGTATATTAAATCATTGCGTGGTTTTCTTCTTCCCTTATTGAAAAAGATCGTCTGATTTTTGGCTGTATAATTTACAATCCGCAGCCTACGACCCGGTGCGGCCAGAAGGAAACGTTGGAAAGGGAGATAATTCCGTGGAGAGAGACTTTCCTCTTCTCCGAGCTGAAATTCCTCGTGAAGCTGAAGCTTGTTGACCTGCTCAACTAAAGCTGATTTTCTCCTGTTCCGGCAACCCTCGCCGCAGACAGAATTCTTTGATAGACTTCACAGAGCAATTACCTGGTCATTAACGAGCGTGGATCGCATTTACTTATTTTGCACAAGTCGCTGCTGTTGGGGCGCAAGTCAATCACATTTATTTATTACTTTAAAATTAAAACCAGGAAATAATACCCATCGTCCCTAAGGGGGTGCTTGAAAAAGCGGAGTTTCACCCAGCTTTGCGGGGCGAGTTCATGCGTTTTTAATTTCAATTACAAAGAATAGATAGATCGGTTGGGGGGTGACATCACCCTGCTTAGAAAATGTCATGTGATTCCTTTTCTTGTTTCTAAAGCTATTATTTTACACATCTGCTGACAGATATTTGTATTGGCAGATCTCACGAAATATTAAGATCGTATCTTTTCCGTTTAATTTCCAAAGTCGCTTCCTTCACCAAAGTGCACACGAACAACTCAGAAAAGTTGTTCCTTCGAAGAGGAGTGGAAGCTTCCTTGCGACCTTTTGATTTATTGTCCTTCTCCCCAGTGCAGCACCCCTTCCAGCTTTAATTCCTATCCCTCTATATTAGCGTTTACGGCAATAATGAGCTGCGATAACGGAGGATGAACAGCAAAGCAAAGATGAGTTTCTCCGCAGCCGGTTGGTCTCTCCCAGGTGTAGGCTCGGTTTAAGGTCAGAGTTTGCATTTATCTTTCCAGACAGGGATGGAAAAGTCTCCAACCTGCCCTGGGGCCGACTCCTCCGGCAAAGTGCTACGTGGTGCAGAGACGGCGACGGTGGGAAGGAGTCAGTCGAAGACGAACAGTTGGAAAAGCGCTCTGCACCAGCACTAGTGGGACCGGGGATAAATCATCGCATCTCCTTGGACCCGCCTTCTCCAAGCCCAGTGAAGGAGGGAGGACAGCTTACTGCAGACGTCAGGGTTTGGTGAGGCAGAAGAGCGAGCCCAAATAACCCCAAATTTATGCATGAACAATAAACCTGGATGCCACTGGGGCAGCGTCAGTAAGGGAAAGGCAGCTGCTGCAGCCCGTTGAAGGAGGTGCAGTGGTGACCCCGACAGCCGTGAGCATCCCTTCAGGTGGGCTCTGCAAGCCCAGCTCCTTCTGGGACACACACTGGTGCTGTGGACCCTCGGCTCCCCTGATGAGCAGCATCCTCCACGGCCCCAGATCCTGGCCATCCCAGGGCACCTGGGCTCGTTTCTGCGCTCTGGGCAGACGATGTGCTCAAGGCCACCGAAGAACTGTCCCCGTAGGCCCTAGCACCAAGGAGGTGTCTGAAGGTGTCCAGTTACTATTTAAAGTAAAGCAAACCAGAATACAGGCTGTATTTTGTAAAAATAGGATCACCCTCCTCTTTAAAAAGGTTTTTTGCCCTCAGACCCTGCCTGTGAAAGGGCTCGCTGCTGGTAGGGCCCCAGCTGGACTTCCCAAGACCTCGGGATGCTCCGTGGTCGGACCCTGCCTGGCCCCGGTGCCGAGGGGAGAGCACAGGAAACGCGGCCCCGGCTCTGCCCGGCTTTGCTCCTGCCCGGGAATACAGAATAACTCGGTATCAGCTTCCCCGTAACTATTTTTAATTTCACTTCTCCTGTGTGGTTTCCCTGGCAGCTAAACCGAGAACTCCGCCTTGTCCCTCCCCACGCTCCGCCGGCGAGAAGAGCAGGGGTGTCCCCGGGGACAGGGGGTCCCGCGGCTCACAGGGCTCACGCGGGGTCACCCCCTCTCCCCCTGGAGCTCTTCCCCGCGGTAAAGCCAGATGGGATACGTTTTGGTGCCATTCTAAGGGTTTTCTGCTTCGTCCACGTGGTGAATTTTGCTCCCTCTAAATCCCCTATTATTACACATTCTTTAAGTATTTTCTTAAAGTATTATGAGAAAAGTTCAACACGGCAGGAATTTTTCCTTTTCCTTAGAGGGGGGAGGGGGGTACGTCTTGGCCTTACGTCTCAGCTCTGGAGCGGCAGTGATGAAGGAAAGGCGGTGGGAAAGCTGCTGGGTGGGACGGCCGGGCTGGCGGGGCCTTCGCAGGTGGAGGAGGCTGGAGAAGGGACGGGGCGGCTTCTCCTCGCTCTCGCGCCTGGCACACAACCGCCAGCCGAAAGCCAGGAGCCGGGCTGGGAAAGGCGACCCTACAAACGTTCCTCGCGGCGCAGAGCCGAGAAATCTCGTTTTTCCAGAGAATATATCGAGGTCGCCGTGAGCGACGTGACAGAAGCCACTACTAGGTGGCCCCAGCCAGCTGGATGGAAGTTCTTGCGGTGGCCTGTCAGCTCGTGGCGCTGGAGATGCACGCGGTGGCCTCGTCCTTACCCCACCAGCAAGGGGACGCTACCCACCCTGCCTCCGCTTCCCCGGCTGTCACAGGGAACGTCACCAACCCTGCTCTCATCACGAACCAGGCCCAGACCCTAATTTGATTTAACTCTCCCCAAACGCTCTGTATTTTGTTTTTACTTCACTGAATCATTTCCGTAAAATTTAATCCCATTCCCTGCGCAGCTTTTCTGGGGGCTTATGTATGAAATAACATAACAAAGGTTTATTTTAATAGATCTTCAACTAATGCAGTGCACGTGGTGGTGAGGAGCCTCCTCAGGAGGTCGACCGATGGAGAGACCCCGGCGCCAGCTGTCCACCACCATAAACTGGCCCTTTCTGCCCCAGCCTCGTCAGTTTTTTGCTGTGAAATTAATTGGGGGTGCTCGGAAGAGCAAGGATGGGGTGAACCGTGCCATCGCCTCCACATTTCAGGGCTGGCCTGGAGGTGTGGGGCCCAAGAGCGTGCACTATTGGGTGTAGGAGCCGGGGTTTTTCAAAGTTCGTTATGGGGAAGAGAAGATGGAGAATGAAATTAAAGCTTTGCTGTGGGACTGGACATTTGAGAACGTAAGGGAAAATGATCTCCTAAGGGCTGTTAGAAGCTACCACGGGCGTTTTCTGCCAAGATCTACTTTGTCTTCAAGAGTTTCCATTTAAAAGATGGGTTTTTGGGAAAAAGAAATATTTGTGGGTCCGTTAATAACTAGTTAGCTAATGACCCTTAGGAAGTGGTAGTTACATTTACAAAAATTCATTGAATATAGCGAATTCCCGTTCCCGTCAAACCCAAACCACGTTACTCAGCTGACGGCCACCTCCACTCCGGTCGCAGCCGTGTGTTGGCCGGAGCGTTCAGACGCGGTTTTTGGCGGCTCTGACACCCCCGGGACAAACACCCCACCCCTCCAGCCTCACACGTGCCACCTCGTTAACGGCTGCCGAAGCCGTCGCTGCGCGATGGGAGCCGGGGCTCCTTCAGTGGCACGCTGCAGGTTTGGAAACTTTTTTTTTTTGTCAAATACTAAAGAAATTTTACTCTTTTCTTGCTAGACAATTTGTGAAGCAGAGAACGAACAATCCTTTGAGTTCATCCCTTGGTCCTAGCACCACGTTTATAACTGCATCTTTATATAAATTTTGGATTCCATATGAGGTGGAGATCCAAAAGAGAAAAATATCGGATGCATAACTGAGTGCAGTTGATACTAAAATATTACCCTTCAGCCACAAATCCTGTTTGGCTTGGGTTTTTTTCTTTGTTTTGTTTTGGTAAATGCAGAATCAATCTTGGCAAAAGCTCCCAATTAAATCTCCTGAAGCGACCAGGAAAGTCTGCGCGTGCAATTTACCTGTGTGCTTCATTAATTAATGGACAGTATCAAAAGATCGTTTTCAAGTGAAGCAAATATTTCTGGCGTATCATGTAACACAAATTAAGTTAGTTATTCTGAACTTCGAGCCAAGCGATCGTTTGCCGGGTGTTCTGGTGACGGGAACAGGCGACGCACCGCCATGTCGTTCGGTAAAGACCACGGGGTTACAAAGCCCAGGAAGGGTCTGAGTCAGCCTTTGGCGGATTAAAGCTCGCCAAGTCCCCCCAAAGCCCTTCCCTGCCGTATTAATTTGCCCTAAACCCTCAAAATGTTCCTGATTATATCATCTCAAGTGGGCTTTATTTTTGTTTTATTTTTCATTGTAGGAAATTAAATAGGGTCGCTTGATCCCCGGCCAAGTTCTTGAAATGTGCTGCAATGCTGAGGAAATAAAAGATTACTGGGAATACTTTTTAATACTATGTCATGTCAGCAGAGATAAGGGTTCGCACTTCGTGCCCTCAGCTGGCTTCTATCAGCGCTGGGGAGCGCAGCGGCCGGCCCAGCCGGGCGCCGGCACGGCCCCGCCGTTCACCTCGCTTTTAAATCGCCGGCTGATGCTGGCCTAATGATGAACATGTTTGTGGAAATGCGTTCCATTTCTCTCTGAGAGGGGAAATAAAGCGCTGCAGAGGCGCAGCGAGAAAACCCGTGGTGGTCCGTGCCCCTGCCGCGCTTTCTGGCCATCTGACATCCCGAAGGACAGGGATGGCTGTGGGGTGATGGCCCAGAGCGGGTCGGATCGGGTGACCCCCGAAACGCACCCTCCACAGAGCCCTGGGGAAGGAAAAGCAAGAAGCATCCTTCCGCCCGCGTGTTGCACAGCTCGTGCGCGTCTGTCCCAACTGCCACCACGAAGGGCGTTGGGACTTTTCCGCCGCAAGCTCGACAGGAGCTCGGCTGGGATGTGGACTTTCCGCTCCCAAATCGGGTCGCAGGCGTGGTCCGATCCGGCGCCACACGCACAGGGAAAAGACGACAGTGGGGAGAGCGGGCAGCTTTCAATCAGGCTGGGTGTCGCGCTCCGGCGCTCGACGTATCCGCGCCCCTGCGCCGCCTCCGAGGCCTCCTCCTTAGCCAGACTCCTGTCCCGGTGAGATCCACCGGGAATTTGATCTATAAAGCTGTCCTTGAAAGTATAAACGCCTGTAACTGTGTATAAATGAGTATCGAGGTGCAAACCCCACCGGAAGCTGAGGAAGGAGCATCCTTGGCACAGGGATTTGAGGACGGCGGTGAGGCTGGGGCACCGGTGGAGAGCTGTGCCGGAGCGCGGCTGCGTGCGCGCCGTCGCGTTTTGGTTGTCTCCACAAAGCCGAGGAGGTTTTCACTCCGCAGAAATGCACGCACTGGGACACAGGTCCTAACAAATATGGCAAGAAATCCTGAGGGGTGAAACATTTGATTTCTCAGCTGCCTTGTGAATTTTATCCCTTTCCGCATTTTTTTTTCCCCATTAGGGCTCATCTATCCCGGCTGACCTCCGCGGCGCAGGGCGAGGGGCGCACAGGGGATGGAGGTGGGGGAATGGGACATCCACTCTGCTCGGTGTGGGTACCACCACTTCCCCCTCCAAAAAAAAAAAAGGCTCAGGGGAGAACGCCCGGGTGGAAAATAAATCAGTGCGGCACGTTCGAGCCTTTGCGGGGTGGGGAGATCCCAGTGGGGATCCGAAAATCGCCGTGCAAATCCTGCGCAGCCGCTTCCCCGCGCACCTGTGGGTCCCAGCCCCAGCGTCTCCCCCGGCCCGGAGCCCCCCCCGGCCTCGCAGGGACTCCCAGGGGCTTCCCGAGTGGAAAACCGGGATTTCCGCCCCTTATCCCGGGCAGCCGCCGCGGCGGGGCCACAGAAACATCCCGGGGTGATGGCAGGGATGCGAGGATGGGTTTGCTGCCTTTAAAAGGAAAAAAAAAACCAAAACCAAAACCGAACCAACCACACAAAACCCAAAGCCAAACCGGGGGACAAGCGGGGTGTGACCGCAGCTGGGTGCGGAGCTCCCTCTCCTTGATTCCCTTTTT
>WHYT01014461.1:191986-225968 GCA_009806455.1 Tetrax tetrax | reverse complement strand
TTTTTTTTTTTTTTTTTTTTTTTTTTTTTTTTTTTTTTTTTTTTTTTTTTTTTTTTTTTTTTTTTTTTTTTTTTTTTTTTTTTTTTTTTAATTTTGAAAATTTGAGAGGAGAGAGACTCCCACACCTGTGGAGCAGCTGTTTAGTATCTGAGACTTTACATGCGTCATCTTCTGGGGAATGTTACGGAACAGGAATGTGTAATAATGGCACAGATATGTCCTGTACCGTACTTTAAACATCTCCTCAGGCAACCTGTGCTCTCAGCTAGTCATTGATTTGCCCGGCTTATGGAGGTCTCAGAAAATGGGAGAAGCTGGGGGGAAATGTCTTCTTGTCTTATACCTACACATGTGTAGCTCCCTGCTGCGGAATCATGAACAGCTTGCTGGTTTAACCTGTGATAACGTGGTAGCTTTGACTTTAACTCTGCCGTGTACTTAGCATCTGCAGAATGACTAGTCTACCTGAGTACCACAGCAACAGTGTGATTTTGTGTCTCAATGTAAAATGCTCTTTACAAAGACATTGTATATCAATGTTTTGACTGGTTTCTTGTCATGTTTTTTTTCTGCAGTTAATAAACAGCTTGCCGATAAAGAACGTGTAGCAGCTGCTTTGGAAAACTCTCACTTACTGGAAGTGGTGAATCAGTGTTTGTCTGCTCGATCATAATTGCCTGATGAGGAAATCGTTAGTATTCTGCTATGTTAAACTAATTTTGTATATAAGTGGTGATGCTAGTGTTACACTATACATATATCTATGAGCAAAATAAAATGAGTTGGTTTTTCTTAAAGAAATGTTTCATTACTCCTAGTGAAAACAGTATATGGTAAATTAGCTTACAAGCAGCTGCAAAAATATAATGAAAACTTACTTTTAAATTTTATTAGTCATTGCATAGGTAGGATTTTTCTTTAAAAAGATTTGTTTCAACCTGTTTTTAACTGGTTTCTCACTTTCCAAAGTTAGTTATAATCTGCCTTTTAGAAATGGACTGTGCACATTGGACATTACAAGTACACTAAGCTAATTGGTAGTTAAAATATTTACATTCATATGACTAATACAATTTTAGCTTCAGGCATCAAAAATTGTCTAAGTTCATGTGCGCAAAGTTGTAACACATTTTAGCAATAATTGCAAACACTTCTAAGTCCTCTGCCTGGTTTTTATTACATTAACTTGGATTAGCCAAATATGGAGGGCTCTTTAGACCTGTATAAAACGTGATTTATTTTTAATTACTCATTACTTGTGGTAGGAAATATAGTATCTTTAAGGTAGGTAGGTTGTTTTTTTTTAATGCACCTGCTACAATATAGGAGGAAGTAATTCATAAGTTTTCAGTATGAACAGTCCAGCTACCCTCTGCTGAAAGACTTGCCTGGCAAAGTTTGACAGCTAAATGACAAGTTTTGCTTTAAACATATTGAGATTTACTAATAACACCTAGCCTGTGCTTCTGGTCCGGGAAATGGGGCATTTACTAAACTACTGTCTTTGGTAGAAATTAACAATAGGAAAATTCATTAAGAGAGAATTCCAGAACTAGTTTCAACTTTTGTAAAATATGTTTCTAATTGTGGACCTATCAGGTGTTTTGGTGCCTGCACACATGCAATGTTACCTTTGTCGTCATCAGTTATCTAGAGAGCAAGTAATACACTTTTTAAAAAGTGGATTGTGCTCACCTCTTTGATGGTAGTGCTTTACATTTCAGTAGCATTTTCCGTTGGAGGGTCTCGGATGCTATCTTAATGGTGAAGCTTATGAACTCTGCAGCAGCCTTAATCAGCTTATTTGGCTTAGCATCCTTTGAATGATCAGCACTTGCTTGGATGTATGAATGCAACTGTAAATAAAGACAATATTTATCTAGTTTTAATATTGGGAATGGAGCAGAATGACCCAGATGCTAATAGTATCTTTCCTCTCTGCCTCTCTTTCTGGATCACTGAACTGATTAGTTCTGACATTGCCAACCTTTGCACCACAAATGAAACTTCAGCCATGGCAGCTGGCAGTGCATGCAGGCTGACACAGTGCTCACAGGCAACACGCTTGGTTGGTTTGATTTTGTTTTCTGGGTGTGTTGTTTTGTGGGGTTTTTTAAAATAGAAAATGAATTTTACCTTCCCAGATTTGGGGGAAGAAAGGAATACAAATATGTGCCAGGGGGAAAACAGAAGGATTACTAAGCTGACAACAGATTGCTTCAACCTGCACTCCAAAGAGAGAAGGAATCAGTAAATTATGCTTTGTTGAATTTTGGCTTTCACCACTACATAATAATTGTGTTAAATAATTTATTGGGATGTTGGCACTCGCCTTATGAGGCATATGTACATAGTAACCCTGGGGGTGCACTTACCTTTTCAGAGAAGCAACAGTATGTGGTTAGATTGTTTAAATTTATAGTACATAGTTGAGAGATGACTTTTTGATAAAGGGACTCTATTATGGGACTTTGAAGAAAAGGTCTGACTTCTGCTACTTAGGGATGGAAAATTCTATTACTTTAGTTCTGGATGTTTCTTTAGGTGATGTGGATATTACATTTATGAGATGATAGAAACAACAGTGAGGGCGAACCATGGTAACTTTGCTGAAGATCACAGGTGGTCCGGTACGGGCTCCCCTAGCTTGGATACCTGCTGAATGATAACATACTGCCAGTTCTAGCAAAAGTACTCTGTTCTCTGGTTTTAATGATCATTAGCTGGCTCCTGCTATATGGAGAGAAAGTGGGAGAAGAAAATATGAATTTGATACAAGTATTTCCTTTTAGACTTTTCTTTTTTCCAGAAAGCTACTCCTAAATTTAGCCTCCGGAATGCTTTGTAATAGGACACATTCCATCAGAAACTATGACCCTCTAGAGAAGCCGTGTTAAATACAAACAGCCTCATTCAAGTGCAGGAAAAATGCCAGAAGCAGACATCTGTTTCACATTCCTAGGCTCTGGGCAGAGCCTTCCAGGGGTGGCTCAGCGGCACTCACTACTCTCAGTCTGCAAACGCTGCAGCAGGAGCTCCCTAGGGCAACTGGCTGTGTTGTGCACTGGAGTCACCTGCTGTGTGTTTGAGGCCGCAGACCAGCACAGTTCGTGTATCTCAGGCTCCACCACTCCGCACGTAACTCAGGCCGGCCCACACAGTCCTGCTCCCTGGGAGGAAACAAAACGTCTTCCCAGCTGGTCGCATACTGTCATTGTTGCCTAGTACCAGCAATCTGAAACTTTTGAAGACTTCTGAGTGACAGGGAAGCAGCTCAGCAGCTTTCTATCCAGAGGCGCAGCTGAACTGTCCATGGAAGAAGTGACAGGAAGAACTTCACACTTCAATGGCAAAATTTCTCGTGCTCCTTGGGTGCAGTGTGTACCACACACTGTGAACGGTTACAGTTATTTCGGCCTTCTGGCTGTGCTTAACGTTGATGTGTTTATGTCAATAAAATGCTTTGATAAAGATCTCCATCTGGAGCCTTGATTTATAAACTGCGTGTTTTACAATGTATTTTTTTTCCATAGCTGTTAAAAACATTTCCTTTTAGCCTGTCAAGCAGGCAACTACACCACTTCCCCTTCCTTTACAAAATGCACTGTTTGGTGTAAATACAGACTGAGTAAGTGGCAGAGTCAACTTTTTTCCTTAAACAAAATAAAAGTTTATAGCAAAATCTTTCAAATGTTACTATGGAAAGGTAGTTATCAGCAAAAAAAAAGAATAAAACCAGGGAAGTTGAGGCTATTACCTGTGTGTTTAAGTCTGCTGGTATGTCTCACAACCACTTGCCAGTAACATTTAATAGAAAGCACATAAAATTTTTCATTCCAGAGAATGCTAAAAATACACAACATTTCTACAAAACATACAAATAGCAAGGAGCCCTCCTTTTATTCAATGCACTTCAGTATTGCAGAAGACCTGTTACCACATTCTGTAACCTTCTTAGGTATTTCTTATTACCGATTCACATATTTCTTCTTTCATGTCTTACCTGTAAAGAGCTTTTGTGTCCCATGGCAGGTTATATCCAGTTCTTAACTTTCCTTCGTGGATCAAAACACCCTGGTTGGGTGGGTGGGTAGAAGCCCTGGTCTCCCAGCTTCACTGCACACACTTATCGGGGTTGCTGACTAACTTGCCAGTTGTCTCATTAATTTTGTTGCTTTTGAGAATCTTGTTGCAGCACATGCAAGCTTCAGATGCCAAGGCTGTTGTCTTTAGTACAGAAGTTAAAATAGTCTCTGGTTCCTGCCATTAGCTCAGCTCCTCAGCTCCCAGGGCTGGAGAGAGAGAACAGGGCAAAAGTTAATTTCCAGCATGTCTGCTGAACATACAACATGGGAATAGGGAGCAGCTGTGGCCCTGGAGTTTTGGGAAGACACATGAAGGAAAGAGGAGGAAATGGCAGGAGTGTACAACACCTCGCTGGGCTATGCCTCCAGCCTCAGTCTGGCAGCATGGAGAACAAGGAGCTTCTATGACGCTGAAGGCTTTGTCCTTCAAATTGCAGGAGAAATAAGTCAGCTCCCGTTGCCTTATGCTAGACATCTCCCACCTTTCTGGTTTCCTTGTTCCCTACAAGGTGGCTGCCTGAAAGAGAGATTCCTGCGTGGAGCCTGTAGCCAAGCGATGGCCACAGCATGGCCTCCCTCTACCCTCTCCCGCTGAGCTGTTATGCAGCCCATGCCATTAAGTGACCTCACACTGCTGCAGGTAACGAGAAAGTCTTTGCTGTCCCACTGCGGGTAAGTCACAAACAGCAGGAGACAGGAGGATCAGAGGGACAGGTATCTACGTAAAACTAATGCTTTAAGTTGACAAAAGGGAGATGCACACCTTGCCAGATTATAAGTGCAGTGGCCAAGGAGAGTGGGCAGCAACTGTGTCCATGCTGAGCCAAGTAGGAAGACCCAGCAACTGGCAAGTCATCACTACCAAACTCTCTCTGCTGGACATGATCCTCTCCATTATTCTGATGTAACTTTGAGATGATAGTTTATGAGAGCACTTTTTTTCCTAATCTACCCAAATTTAGTTTCATCTGGGTTCCCATCAGATGTGTCACACATGGCTTTGACCAAAGTAACCTCAGATTGTCAGGAGATTGCTTAACCCCAGGATGCCTGGCAGCTTGATTTCTCTGCACTTCTGCTAATGGAAGAGCTGGCACATGCTCTGTCTAAGGACTATGAAGGTATCTAAGCAGCGATATTTTTTATTTCCCCTGCAAAATGACAGATAAATCATTCATGTAGTTTGAAATGCTTGCAGAGAAAAACCAATAAATGCCAACAGATTCCAAATTCTTTCCTAACAGTTTTAATAGAAGAAAATTAGTTTTATCACTGAAAATCAGAAAACAGTTTAAAAAAGAATAGCAGCCAATGTTTTTAAAAACAATTACTTCTGAGGTAGATAGAAAATACTGATTAGGAATGAGTCACATAAATAATTTCTCTTCAAATTTGTACTGACTTATTTTCACAACAATGCATTTTAGACACTGTTTTTTGAAACATAAGCCAATAATGTAAAGAGCCTGTCAAATTCCCTTTATTAATGATTCCTATTAGTGGCAAAATTGAATAGGAGCTTGAAACAGGAGCTGTTATTTAAACAATTTCTTCCCCTCCCCCTTCAAACTCACCATTTTGGGTCTGATCCTGCAAACTCAGAGCTTTAATTGAGGTTATATTCTGGATTATATTTTTAGCATAGAAGTGATGAAGTCTTGTTACATTTATTTTTGCTGGAAGGAGAATATTGGGCCGTTCCTAGTAAAACAATTAAGAGTTAATTTATTTTTTAAAATAAAAAGTAAACATTGTATCAGCTTTAACCTCAATCATAACTGCCTTACTTTAAATGCATAGGCAATTTGCATGTACAAGTTTCAGTTCATCTGTAGTCTAAGCACTTAACTCCACAGGAGATGTACTTACGCAGTTACCAAGTCATGTAATTAATAGTTTTCTCCATTTTATGGCTAAATAAATAAACACTATAGCTTAGATGCAAATTGTATACACATCAGTTAATGTTTCATACCAGTTTACCACTTTCAACATATTCTACGAATCCTTAAAATTGCAGGAAATTTGCTATGAATGTTATGAAGATGGTGTACCTTCCTCTGACATTTTACTGTGATTCAGTCTTCACCCTCTTAAAAGTTGCTTGAGTCTTTCACTGACTACAAATAGATTGTGTCTTTTTTTGGCTTGCAGGCCTAACGGGGTAATCTTTCCTTCGCCACAAAGAGTGACAAGATGAAAGAGGAAATATGGTATGAATCGCGCCTTGGTCCAGCTGGGACGAATGGAAGCCATTCCACAGAACAGGCTCTGGAATATACAAATATACATGCCAAAGAGAGGAAATACATACACGAAAGCTGCCAAGACTGATGTAATGTCTCTGATTAGCTACACTCAGGTCTGTACCAGAAAAACTACTTGCCACAGAAACTAGCATGTGTTCTCACAAACACAGACAACTTGAGAGGGACTGCCCTGCTCCAGGACAGACGTTTCTCTGGTGCCCGCAGGTCTCCTGCCAGCTGTGCAGTCTGTCCCAGCCACGCAGGGCTGCACCCAGACTGGGAATCAAAATTTGAATGCTCTGCAAGTTAAATACGTTTTTGCACATACAGACAATTGTCAAATTAGCGAGATGTAGAAAAGGGAATACAGGAGAAACAGGAAACGGGATAGCTGAAATCGTGGGCTGAGATCGTGAATCCCGGTGTGGCTCAGGGGCTGATAACAGCACCCTGGCAGATGGTGTTATGATTTCACACGGGCCAGCGGCTGTCCTGAGACCTGGCCAGCACAAATCTGGATGAGAAAAAAGGGAACATGTCTTCACCCAGCATCTCAGAGCTAGTACTGCCTCTCGAGGCTGGAAAGAGTCCCCCCAAAGCCCAGAAGTTGGCCTGGCACCTCTGCCATCCTGTTTGCCAAGTTCATTGCCCTTATCGGGGGCACCAAGGCATCGATGCCTATGCTGTACCCGCTAGATCACATCAGTTTCTCAGCTTGCACTTAACAAAATCCTCTCACGTGCATAAAATCAGTGTTCCCCATTCTCAACAGCTCGGTCCGTACACATAGTGATGGACTGCACATACAACAGGATGTCTTTTCCACTCATAAAATCTCATTTTTAAAGCTGACATTGTTTCAGCTGAGCTGAGATACAATTTATTTCAGCTGACTTGGTAATTATTGAAGTATTCCATTTTAATTAGGATGATGGTTAACGAAATCGGCCATAAAATCATCCATGGGTTTTAGACTTTGTAAAAAAATGACAAATATGTAATAGATACAAAGAAATAAATAGGAACAGTATAAGATGCATTGTTATTTTCTTTCACACCTAATCAAGGGAAGCCTATATATCACTATGATTTGACAGTGACAGGATCACAAACTCGTTACTCCAATGAACCATTTTCTTCTTATATGGCAAAAAAAAAAAGCACTGCATCTGTATGAGATCATCTAGAAAAGCCCTCCTTCCTGAAAAATACTATATTCTTTTTTGTTGCCTAGCTACATGTTGCTGTTACCTTAGAAGGCTGTAGATTCATCTGAATGATTCTGGTGAATGTGCTTGAGCAGAGGAGTAATGCAAATATATAACCCTTTCTTTGGTGAAGATTATGAAAGGAAGAGGGGAGTGTGAAAAGAAAGAGCCTTTGCAAAAGAGCAATTCACTGTATTCATCATATTCTTTTTGACATTAATTGTTGAATAAAGACCATTTACCCCCACAGCCCTAGGTGCATGAGCAGGCAGTGATGCTTTTGACGTGAGAGCCTGATGCCAAGGAAGCGTTTGCCTGGTTCACGTTAATTACTGCTGTGACTAAGTGTAGAGAGGGGAAAAGACAGTGGAGACCTGATTCTGATCTGGTTTCCAAAACTGTAAACCAGGAAAAATGCCATGAAAGGCAACCAATTTGCTGAATTTTGTTATCACCAGAATTGGTTATCACTAAGTCCTTTGAATACAAGTAGCTTCTATGATTTGGAAAATTAAGAAAGTCCATTTAAAATGCCTAAGGCCCAAAGATCTACATTGTAATGTGCTTGTCAAAGAAACCTCTGACAGGGAACTCTGCCCTCAAGCATGAGACATGCAGAAATTGAGAGCTGAGCAACAATTCCCTGGCACTTCCCCAATGTGATCAGCAGCTCAGCATGCTGCTGCCTCGCTGACAATTTTGGCATGCTGGTATTCATTAGATGTGGGGAAGTTGCTTGCAGGAGGCATGAGATGAACAGGGAAATAAAGTTATTTCTTACCTGCTTCACTGTAACTGAGCAGGATGTAGAATGTCCTCGATATGCATCAAGATTTTGCAGTTTTATCTTTAGGACTGAGAGACTTTTAGCACTGGAGTTTTGATTCAGCTTCTTCCAGTTTGAAACTAAGATCTGCACTTGCTTTCATAAAATAGTATTTTTTTCAAGTCTGTACTGTCCTATAACCCTCTTTATATAAAGTACACGCTTCATACCATTCTACTACCTCAGTCTACACTATGCTTGCTCTCTGTGTTTTACCATTAGCCTACATCCTGATAATTTTATATTTTTTGGAGAGAAAGTGGTAGATAATGAAGCACATTATGATTATCATACTTATTATTACATTCTTTCTCAATAATTAAATCAGAAATAAAGTTGACAAGTTAAAGTAAAAGTAACAAAGTTTATTTGATTCTAGTATAATTCTACACTAAGAATTTTGGAGGTCTTCATCAGAATATCTTGCATAGCAGCAGAGGCAAAGCAGGAAATGAGACATTTAAAGCAAGCAGAGATGCCTGTTCCTGCTGTGAGGCAAATGTGCAATTTGCCAAACTCAGCACTTTCCAACTGGACAAATTCTGAGTTTCTACTGGAACAGTTGATAACACCTCTCACATCCAAATTCCTACATAATTTACACGAACGATTCCATGACATCACTCACCACACGAAAAGATACCATAAATTCTTCTCTGGGTTATAAAGAAGTGTAAAGCCTTTCTAATTCAAATTTGTAAGTCTCCACTGTGACTGAGGTTTTGATCCTGCTTCAAGTTTTCATTTGTTGAAATGAGAGGGAAATGGAGTTTTCCCCAGAAGGGAGACAAGATCAGACTTTATTACCTAAAGCAAAAGGGCAGCTATATTTTAATTCCGGTCACCACCACTTCCCACCAGGAGCCTTATATAAGGTGCAGTGATTCTAAATATTACAAATGCATATTTGGACACAAAACTAAAGTTCTCTGTGTAAGAAAAAAGAGATTAAAAATTGCTGTCCTTTTTTCTTATCTAGTACACAGAAGAGGGCAGCACAGTAAAAGTTTCACTTTATATTGTTAGAAACATTATAAATTGTGTTTCTGTCTTACATCCTTCCCTCAGTGATGGATCTATGTGACTGTGTGCTGGAAGCATGTCGGTCATTTCCTCAGGGGACCGCAAGTGTGCCCTACTTACGGGTTTTCACTGCAAGGAGACCTTTCTTTGTTCACCTGTCATATTCATAGAAACATCTACAATACGATGATTTTATCCAGATTTTCAGACCACATATCACCAGATCTTCTCTGCTTTAATATCTGTGTAATGTGTTGAAACGTAGGCAATGTCTTTTCACTGGTGCAATCTCCTGTGCTCCTGGCACCCTCACTGTAATCTCTTGCTACAGGTAAGTTTTCCCTTACAACTATACTTTCCTTCTGCAAGTTGCTGTGCTTTTTTTTCCTGCAGTGCTATGTGGCAGATGTCTACTAACAGGCAACTCCAGGTCCTCCAGGTGTATGGTGTATGGAAGAAATGAACATGGGTTACCAAGGGCAGCTTTAGGCTGTTTTCTACCCAATTTCCTGCCTACTAAAGCCTTAATTCCTCAATAAAAGAGAATTACTGTAGGTCCGTGAAAATGTTACTCAGTGCTCAGCTGACAGCACAAATAGATGCTAGGAATTCTCAGAATTAACAAAGAGAGTAGAAAGTGTGACTGCGCACTGTGACTGCCAAGTCTATGGGCACATTCAGTTTGAATAATCTCTGTTTCTAATCTGCATTCTTCTTGTCCCCTAACTCCTAAAAATATTTATTAGAAAAGACCCAGAAAAGGGCAAGTAGGGATTGTGTTTATACAGGGAGTGACTGAATACTCTAGGTTTCTCAGCTGAGAGAGGTAATTACTGAAGAAACCTATAAAATCATTCAGTGTATGAAGAAGACATGAGGGAAATGTTACTCTCTGTTTCACAATACAGTAAATGGGGGTGCTGCGGGATATTAAAAATCTACATGGGTTAAAAAGCAATTAGAAAAAAATGCAGAAAAAAAGACATCAAGGGCCTCTGAGCAAAAGGAATGCTTTTAGCCTGGTAGTTGTATGGGGGGAGTTTTAATTGTGTTTATCATGTTCTTATTGTCCATTCTTCCCTATGGATACCTGCTACTGACAGCTGCTGGATACTGGCTGTAAGTCGAGTCTGACCCAGTACAGCTCCTTTAATTTGTAATTGTAAATAGATTCATTCCTCTTGCCAAGAGCTACTGCTGGTATATGATAAATCTTACATTTGCAATTTGCTTCCTTATCACTGTGTACTTCTCAGTAAGACAGACAGACAGCTATTTACTTTGCCCGTTCCTTAAACCAAGTGTCTGTCGCAATCTGTAAATTCAGAAACCTTTTCATGGAATCAGACTTCTAGATATTTCTTGTAAAGGGCCTCTGAAATCCACACTAAGGAGTATACATCCCACAGGAATTGTAACAGGATATTTAGCATTCCACTCATGGATGGATGATGTATGTCACGCACATTCGCCATGACAGGTTTAATACTGAAAAAGAGGAATTAGGGGTGATCAAAGAAAATAATTATGGAAATATCTTAGGTCATGTTCTGATTTTACTCCAAGCTTGAAATGCAATAGGAGCAAACAGCTGATCACATATAGTACGTGCTAATGAGTCCGTTCCACAGTGACTGAGGAAACTCAGCGGGTATCCAAACTCTGACTCTTGTAGCAGGGTATAGTATGAGCGGTTACTGTGTCAGTAAGAAGTAAATCCGAATCTGAAAAACTAAAAATCAGTGCTAATTTGAAGTTAGACTGGGACAGAATGCTTTTCCCAAGTATATTCTAACAGGATAGCTTACTAATAGTGGGGTGCACTCTGTGAAAAAGAAGTGGGGAACTACACGGCAAAAGCGAAATTAGATATGCCATGTGCAATTTCTTTTTTTCAGAGCAATGATTCACCTGGCTCAGTTGGTCATGAGATTATCTAGTAGTGGAAGTTTTTGAGCTTACTCAAAGCAGTGAGAAATTCAGAGCAGCAGGAAGATGAACCACAGTTACAGTTATTCTTATCCCAAGCTATTTTTTGCACTCTTTTACAAGAGTTTCAGAAAGACAAAGGCCCTTGCTTTATGTTACAACCAATGGCTTAAAATTTACCTATTTTATAATTTTCTACCCAAAAAACACAACCAGTACTACATTCTTTTGCAGTATCTATCAGTGACCTTTAGAATTTCTTGTCTGGAGCTGAGAGGAAGCACAATAGTTGTGAGAGGAACCAACTTTTGATTAATTTTGTAGATATAATAATGGATTTAGTTAGATTTCCGCTTGCATTTCCCCCTTGGCACTCTATGTGAGCTTTCTATGTTGATTTCTATCGACTAAAAAGCTCATATTTCTCACATGTTATTGTTACAGCCCCAATTCATGGCTCCCACTACTCAATCAGAAGTATTACCTGCAGGAGTAATTATGAGAGAAAGCGTGGCTCCTTGGCCGAAGGGGTGTGCTGCCCTCCCTTGGGAATGTCCAGACGCAGGTTCAGCGTGGATGCAACATTCATCAGGCTTTCCAGCAAAGGAGTTAGCGCTAAGGCTGAAAGCTCCACCACTGCTGCAGTTACTCATACAGTTCAATCTGTAGCCTACTTTTACATCCCTACATACTAACTGCAAGGTAATGCAATATACCTTATGCTACACATGAAAAGGTCTAATATGTATTTGCCATGTGAGAACAATATCTTCTCCCAAACCTCACTGCTGCTCATCTAGTTTTGGGGCTGTTCAAAATATGTCCATTACTCCTAATAAAATGAGAAACAATTCCAGTGTAAGATCGCAGCAAAAGTAAAAACTGGAATTCAGTAATAACATTAATTTGATGTAAAAGATATAAACGCTATTTATGACATGGCATTTGACCTTGAACAAACACCGATGAAGTAGAATCATGTGTAGTTAATTCAAGCCCCAAAATTTTGCTTTTTTATCTGAAAATTGAAAGGGGAGGAGGTCAGGTGTTCGGTTATACGAGCTTAGCTAGCACTGCACCCCCTGCAAAGTCTGTGCTTGTCGTTTAGACTGTGAAATGCACTCTGCACCTAATATAGCATAAAGAAACTCCAGGCACAAGCTTTATTACCCCAGGAATAAATAACTGGAAAAACAGGATTGGACTGTATGTTTTATATTTTCCATATGATGAAAAGTACTAAGGCCAAGAGAGTGCATTAGAAGTGAACACTGATCATTCTCAAGAGCCAGAGGAAAACTGAAAAGGAAAAAAAGGAGAGAGAGAATAAAAAAGGAATGAGGTAACAGAAAAAAAAAAAATTGGATAATGCTACAACAGTAAAATACAAAGAAAAGCACCCTAAACAAAAAGCATATGAAATAAGGAAAATGAAAATCATATGAAGATGAAATAAAACTGAAAAAGAAAAAAGTAATCCCTTTTTAGAGGGCTTTGTGCTCAGTTCCAGACAATATAGGACATCCTATACCATCCTTTCTTTTTAACTCTCTGCTCAAATTCTTCCATGAGAACCACACAAGACACACCACAGACGGTGGGCAGCCATTCAAAAGTGAAGCTTTTGGACTGATTCACAAATGGGTGGTTACAGTGGCTCCTCCAGAATCCCAGAATATTCTGATAATCAGGATGTAGTTGACTGGGGTGCCTGAGA
Source organism: Tetrax tetrax (assembly GCA_009806455.1). Lineage (NCBI taxonomy): Eukaryota > Metazoa > Chordata > Aves > Otidiformes > Otididae > Tetrax > Tetrax tetrax. Next base: position 212,931 of record WHYT01014461.1, on the reverse strand, counting down.
CAAAAAAATGACTCAATGCTTCAGCAGAATTGGCTTGTTACTTTTGTTAAGCTGTATCTCCTCACGCAGCAAGGACCTGGGTTAGACGGCAGCTCCTGGACTGCAGCTCTGCTGCTGGTTTTATGGCACAGCCATTGCAGGGGACAGGCTCCTGAACTGCTCAGAAGCCACTCGTGACTGGAGAATCGCAGATGGTCCCACTGCTACTGTGATTACCGTGATTCAGTGCACTTACAATCTGCCATGCAGGCTGGAGTGGACTTTTACCTTCAACATTGATAGACTCCAGGTCTGTCTCTATGTAAAATTCAACAAAACTGTAACATTTCCTGTTTCCATTTCAATACATAAGGAATGGTACATTAGGCTTACTAAAAATATCAAGTCTACAGTATGTGTCTAAAGCACTCATTCAACTAAAACAAACCGTAGACCAGTATAAGCTAGAACAATAGAAAATAAGAGTAGAAAAGCAAGACATGAAAATATCTTTTAAATAGAAATAAATTACAGTTAATATATCTGTTAGAAGCACAGTCACATAGAAGTGGAAATCGAAGGCAAGTGAGAATGGAGATGGTCTGAAAATCCTTCAGGGAAATGAAAATATCAGCATTTCAAGCTTGTGGTCTCATATGCACCCCACTGAAATCAGCAGGTGCCCTGGTAATGTATACATGTATATGTAGAAATAATTAACAGCACACAGAATTACATGCTATGTGAAGAAGCATATTATGGGTCTCAAGTGATTAACCTGCATTATCTGTTAATTCCTCCCAACTTCACAAAATAGCTGGACATATTAAGATCAACTGCAGTTATCAGGGTGAAGGGGCCAAAACCACAAGAGGGTGGACCGGAGAATTATCATTAGCTCCTGAAAACAACAGAGTATTAATTCACCTAATTTCATAGGAAAAAATATCCATTCCCTCTGGTCAGTCCCTTCAAAGTATTTTTTTTTGTGTTTATCTTTGTCACAGTTAAGTAGCCTCAGAAGTTGAACACGTTACAAGTAAAAAGATGTTTCTGAGCCTGTACGCCATATTGCACTGCCTATGCAACCTCATAGCCAAACCCCACAGATTATTTTCTTTCCCTTACTTTATTCCCTATGTCTGTAACTTCATTTTCATCACCTCCCTATCTCTTGCCTTCTTTAGCCTTGTTTCTGCAGCTGATATGTAAACCCTTAAACATTCCCAAATTTGATGGCAACTGTCCCTGCAGACAGTCACAGGGATTTTCCCGTACTGATCAGGCTGTAATCTTTTCGGAGCAGGAGCCAGGGTTATTTTGGCTGTAAACGGCCTAACATGTTTCGGTTGCTAGGTAAACAATAAACTGTATACACGATGCTCGGGTGAGCCATTCAGAATACAAGTATAGTTATCTGGTTAGTCGTTTCTTCACCCCATCACACGGTAATGACTGTGCCACTTAAGAGATAAGACTTTCACTGTCTCACTTTAGTGCTCAGGTGAAGTCAAGGGAAGAATTTGACCTTTATGTTTTATACTGGCCTCTTAAACCGTTAACACTGCATGTGGACACAATGTCAAGCTTACTATGTCCGTGCAACACCTAGCACCGGTGCTTTTCTCATACACCGCTCTTAAACGTTAAGTAAAGCAAGCACGAAGTGATGCAAATCCTGCAAATGCACAAATATTTTTCCTACCACTACTGACAGCAGGACTGTACCCAAACTCCTGGACAACGGCACAGAGCCTAACAGCCCCAGTAAACCCATCTGGGCGCAACGGGCGCTCTCCGCTCCGGGCTGCGAGCGGAAAGAAGCGCCGTACACGGCACCCGGCGGGGAGCGGCAGGGGGGAAAGTGTCCCGGGACGCGGGGCAGACCCCCTCAGCCCAGCCTTTCACTCGCCACAGGTGACGAAGTTTCGTTATTCCCCACCGAAACGCTCTGCGTTACCCCTCTCCTCCCCACGGAGCTCGCCCCGCCCGGCCGTGTCGCGGCCCCGTCGGCTTCTCCGCGCAGCCGGGAGGGGAGCCCCGCCGCCCACCCCTTCGCTGCCGCCAGCAGACCGGGCTGTGTCGTGCCGTGCCGTGCCGTGCCTCCCCGCGCCGGGCTCCCCGCCCAGCCGAGCCGAGCCGAGCCGAGCCGAGCGGTGCGGTGCCTCCGTGGGCGGACGGCGCTGCCCACGGGCGCGCTGGCAGGGCGCCGCGCGGCGCGCGTCACGGCGGGGAGGGCCGGGCTGCCGGAGCCATAAATAGGGGCGCGGAGCGGGCTGGCGGCAGCGCTCGCTGAGGGAGCTCCCGCGGCGGCACGGGCGATTCACGGCGGGGAATCCCCTCACGGCTTCCCTCCCTCCGCGGAGCGCCCCGAGCTAAGCGCTGCTCGGCGGGCGCTTGACAGCTCCTCTCTTCCCCGGCGGCCGCAGCCCGGCACCCCCATGACGCTGAACCGCGGCGAGAAGCTGCGCTACCTGGACAAGCGGCGCGGCAGCATGCCGTTCTCCGTACACCAGCACCTGCACCGGCGCAGCATGCCGGTGGACGAGCGGGACCTGCGGGCCGCCCTGCCGCAGGGCGAGCTCTCCGGCCTGGTGCGCTGCACCTCGTACAGCCCCGGCGAGGCGCACCGGGAGAGCTGGGCCTCCGACTCCTCCGACTCCGTCATCTCCTCGGGCAGCGACTCCGATAGCAACCTCTACAAGGTGATCCTGCTAGGCGAGCACGGCGTCGGCAAGACCAGCCTGGCCCGCATCTTCGGCGGCGTGGAGGACTGCGCGGACGCGGAAGAAGCCGGTGAGAGCGCGGGGAGGCGCGGGGCTCCCGCGGCAGCTCCCCGGCAGAGGCAGGCAGGCTCCTGTCCCCGGCACCCCCGGGGCCGCCCCCTCCGGGCCGCCGGCACGGATGGAGAAGAATAACTTGTTTTTTCTGAACTTTTTTTTTTTCCTTCTTTTTTTTTCTTTTTTTCCGTAGGAAATACATACGACAGGTCGATTATAGTTGATGGAGAAGAAGCATCTCTCGTGGTGTTCGATATATGGGAACAGGTACTTACAGATTTCAGATATTTTTTCTTTATGTCTTGGTTAGTGGCTCGCTCTTAAAAAAAAAAGTAGAAATGGAACAACTGTGCCTATCTCTTCGATCAGATCAGTAACACTTAAAAAGTGACATTAAAAAATTAGAATTAAAAAATGCTGCCTTTGTTCTCTCCCGCAATTAATTTCTTGTAGCCAGGCAGGAAATTTAAAAACCGGAGCAGGGTTGGAGCGTGAATCCCTTAATGTTGTGAACAAGCAGCAGCTTACATGAGCAGCCCAGGGAATTACTGTAAAATTAGAGATTCACGATCAAATTAGTGCAGACCTGATATTATTTCTGGAAACAAGAGAATTTTGTTTTGTAATATATTTTAAATAACAAAATCTTTTTAAAAATTGTGAGGTTGGCTTACTTTTATTGAGTCTCTATAATAAAGCTAAGAAAAGTATCTTTAAGCTGCCTACAATAATTACATCACTGATCAGACAACATTTAATAGATTTTTCAGTGCAATAAATCTATTTCTTGTCTTTTGTTTTAGGACGACAGCCAATGGCTTCAGAACCACTGTATGAAAATGGGAGATGCCTATATTATTGTATATTCCGTGACAGACAAAGTTAGTTTTGAAAAGGCCTCTGAGCTAAGGATCCAGCTAAGGAGAGCAAGGCAAACAGAAGACATTCCTATTATTCTTGTGGGCAATAAAAGTGACCTGGTCAGGTCTCGGGAAGTCTCAGTTGATGGTAAGAGAAGTTATTCATTTATACAGTAATGTCTAAATTGGTAGCAAAGGCTATGGAGGGTCATGGCCAATAGAAATGGTCTGGTTTTGATGTAGGAAAATGTGTGATTCGAGGCACACCGGAGAAATCAAGCCAGCTGGTTCATGCTGGGGGACTTGGTACCACAGAAGAGAGTGGAGATGGTGGTGGGGGGAAGATTTGTGACTGTACAGAGCAATGCTCTGAACTGCAGTGCAAGAGAAAACAATGCTTCAGAGCTGCAGCTTTAGCATATTGTTTTGTGTAGGATTCATTTTTGGTCAGTGTTAATTGAAAGGGTTTAAATGTGTATGATGTGTGCAACAGCACTTGCTACTCTCAAGATCTGATAGCCTGAGCTATGCTTTAAGGGACGGGAGTGCTGTGCTTTTGAAAAGGGTGATCCCACACAGCCTGTACGATCCTCTTTCTTCTGGAAGTGATTCCATCACATCTGAGTTGAGCTGGTGGGACCAGGCTCACACAGATTAAAGTCTTCTTGTGTATGAGATCAGTGAGAATTTTCTCAGCTAGTTCCAGTAACGCACAGTAATCACAGCTAACAACACAATATTAATTTCACCTATTAAAACATTTGCTGTTTTATTTTTTTTTTTTTTAATTCACTGGGAAGAACACTCTGAAATATCAGTGCCTTGATGATGAACCATCTCTTGCTGTCTGGTTTTGCCATGTTCCTTGTGTTAAATGCCTGCACAGGGAATTGACTGGAGTTCATCAGGAGTCTATAGCTTTTTTTTCAGGCTGGTGGCAGTGCATGGTTGACTTATACTAATGGTGACATCAGTACTTTGCTCAGGTTTACAACTTTGCCATTATTTACCACAAGTTGAACATGGAAATTTGCTCTGCAGCAATGTTCCAGAGTTACATTTGGAACATCGAGCATCTTGCGTTTTGAGTGCAGTCCTAGTCAAATCCAATGGTCTACAACTTAATGACCTCTAGTGGTCTGTTCCATGACTTGACCTTGGACCTTGTGGACTGCATCAGCTTCATTTGTAGCTAGCGTGGAACGCTCTCACTTGTTACAGCAGGGCAGACGTGCATCATTGTTCAACGACTTCCAGAATAAATACAAACTACTTGTACCTCACTCTGTTTTCTATCACACAGCAAGCATGCATCCAAGTGCCACTCCAGTATCGCCTTTAGCTCTTAACTGACGTTGGAGTAGTCTGTCTGCCGATAGGACTATTGTTGCCTTATATTCAGTACCGTTGGTCAAATGAGATTTCTGACCACACCACAACAAAACCAAGAAAAGCAAGGGGGCAAAACCATGACTGCAAATTTGCACTTTTCTACCAGGTAGTAAAGCTCTTTTGTAGCATTGAAGGCACTTTCCTTACTTAAAGGCATTTTTTTTTTGTTGGTTTTTTTGACAGTATACATAAAGAGAAAATATCCATCTCCGAAAATATCCATCTCCACTCATCTCCCTTTTTCTCTTTTCATCCAGAGGGACGTGCCTGTGCTGTTGTGTTTGACTGCAAATTTATCGAGACCTCAGCTGCTCTTCATCATAATGTCAAGGACCTCTTTGAAGGTATTGTTCGGCAAATTAGACTTCGCAAAGACAGTAAAGAAGACAATGCTAGGAGAATGGCCAACACAAAAAGAAGAGAAAGCATAGGCAAAAAGGCAAAGCGATTCCTTGGAAGAATTGTGGCAAAGAACAATAAGAAGATGGCTTTCAAAGCAAAATCAAAGTCTTGCCATGACTTATCTGTGCTTTAGAAGCTTTCAGCAAGGCCACATGTAGCACGTGGGTGATGAACGAGCATTTGACTGTTATGAGAAGTGTACGGATGATCCTCGTGGTGATACCAAGAATGACTGATCAGTTGAGACTCTCATTAATGCCTTAAGGTGCACAAGCAAGTCCTGAAGTTCCACTGCAGTGTCTGCTTAATTGACAAATGGTTTAAGTTTGAATGTGTGCAAGTAAATGAACTAACTTTAAATAAGTATCTTGACACGCCCACATTTTCTCTGTGTACATATGTTATATATCCTTGTCCTGTGGATACCAGAGATACAAAGATAAGAAAGGATGATGATAAGTATCACCATAGACTTGTCTCGTTTGCAGAGCAAAACTTAAACTTGTACGCAGGCTCGTACACTTTTTTTTAGTATAAAGCAAGCAATGATAAATCTTTTTAAACTTAAATGTGGGGAAGGGGACAATAGAACCACATTAGAATGGGGGAAAACAAATTATATATATATATAGTTCAATACAGAACAGATACCATTTTATGAAGTTAATTTGCACTTCCATTAACCGTTATTCAATTAATTTGTTACTTGTTTACATGCAGATTTTATAATAAAGTATTATTTCCTGTTATAATAAACTGTGCTTTTCTCATAGTATGGATAAAGAGTGACAGAGCGGTATTTTTATACTGACCTTTTTTCACTGTACAAAATGTTATACACAGACTATGCAGATTTACATGTGATAAAGTTCTGGAACAAGATTAATTGGGAATATTCTATGTCTTTTTTTTTTTAATATACTGTTTCTTTAAGAAGTAAACCCTGCTTTTATGAACACTCGACTTACGAACAGCTCGTAGTGAGAAGAGGTGCTTTGACCCTTCATATTATTTTTCATCTTCACCCAGGTTCTCTTGTCAGCTCTGGCAGGAACAGGCCTCTATATAATGCCTTTAGGTAGACAGATGTCACGTATCTATACAGATAAGTTGAAGCCTGCAGTGTTCTACTTTTTAAGTCCTCTACTGGCTTGAAGGTCTTGTGTTACAGCCAATAAGCAAATGTAGGGGTTTGGGTTTTATTTCGTTTTGTTTTTTTTTTCTTTTCTGGGAGCAGTATAATTTTCTAATCCACTCACAAGCCTTCCCCCTGGTTTCAAGAAGTTCAAAGCAGGCTGGCAGGGCCGTTTGAAAGAATTGTAGGCTTCAGTTGGTCTATAGTGGCCTTCAGTGCTGTTACAAGTTTTCATGTTCATTTTGCTGTGTTATAATTAATATGTTTCTGCTATTCTTCCTTATTTGCTATTCATGACGTTGAAAAGCAATCATGTCTCAGAGAAAAACTTGGACTTCGTGCATTTGCTTTATAAATTCCTCTTCACAGGATACATTCTTTTTACGTTCATCCATAAACTCACTTCTCAGACCCAATAAAACATATGCTCTTCGTCTCTTTCTACTCTCTCTGCCTGAGTCCAGTTCTTTGAGAGATTGTTCCAGCTGCCTGGGAGCTCTCTTTGTCCATGATTTTACAGGGCTGGCCTTTCCCATACAGCAGGCAAATTGCATCAGCTGTTACACCTTACATTGAGCTTCCCTGAGCCCAAACAAATGACTCTCCATTGGGTTGGCCCAGTGCTTCGGCACTCATCAGGGAACAGTTATGCTGGGGGAAATGGTATCTGATTTGCATGGGTAATATGCTGTAGAATTAGCATCTCCTTATGTGCTGCTGGTGGACCTAAATGGTTAGATGCACAGTTTAGCATACGATGGTGGTAACATGTCACATTTCTTATGAAGAGAGGTGTTTACTTTGTGTCCTGAGGGAAGTCTAAAGCAAATAATTCTGTCCTGCTGCCAAACCTCTCATTTACCTGATCGTATATTTGAATTGGATTTGGCTCTTTTTCACCAGCCTTGCTTCCTTGCAAACTATTATCACAGAAACGTCTAACCACTGTCAGATATAGCACCAGGCGTCTATTTACGTGGAAGCTTTTAACTGTCAACACCAAAGCAATTGCTCTAGTCATGAAAACTCTACAGCAAGAGTGTCCAAATCCATGTGCACACATTTGGAACATACCTATTCACACACATCCTGAAGTTACTGACAAAACTACACGGTGTTCCTGTACGTTTGCAAAGCTTCTCTCTTTTGGTTGCCCTGCGCTTTCGGAATGACCAGGAGAGGACTGCCATATTTGACTGACTTGCAAGACGCAATAATAAATACAAGGAATGGGATGCAAACCCAGAGTCTGAGATACTGCATTTCACAAAGCGCAAAACGTTACAAAGATGTGTCACTCTGAATACTGCAACACAATCGCAGCTGCAAAGCCTCTTCAAGGTCATGGTTAACAGCTGTGGTTTTTGCACACTCTGACCTACAAATCAGATGTTTTACCGTGTTCATTAATTCAAAGGTTAGGTTTGGACAACTCTTAAGCCTAAAGTATTTCTGAGGTGCTCTAGCACATTGCTAGAGGTTCACTTAAATTTTGGAAAATAATTTGTATTTTGAAAGTATGTCATATAGGACACGGTGAGACAATGAACTGTGAATGACTTTAAACAAACTTAAGCTAATCTAGAATGTATTGTATCAGTTAATAATGTACAATAAAATACTTACTCAAATCTTCTTTATACTATTTTTTTCATTCATTTGTTTGTACAAAGATTAGCGTAATTCAGCCATGGTTCATGAAAAGGGGGAGGGTTTGTTGTTATTGCAGCTCTGATAATAACCTGCTCTAGACCAAGATCATATTCCATGCTACAGAAGTATTATAATGAATACTATTTTGCAGAGATTTTGTAGCTCCTGGAAGATTTTCTACCCAGAAAAAAAAAAAAAAAATTATTTGATGTCATTTAGTGGAATTTCCAAGCACAATTTTTGGAAGTTCATGTGCAACACCAGCTAGAAGTCAATAACAAGCACTTAACTGACAAATGCCTCTAAAAATCAACATTCTTCAAAAGGTTATTTGTATCCTCAAGCATTTGAAAGTCATCTATAGGTTTTTGTAATTTGAAATGTTTAGTGGTATGGGTACTTTTTTTGTTGTTATTAATGGGGTGAATATCTGTCATGTGAAAAACAGCGAGTCCCAGAAAGTGGTATTTTCTCTACTTATTACCAGAGTAGAAGAGAGTGTCGGGGTAATAGTGGTGTGAATTTTCTTACTTTTTGCCAGTGTACATCAGTTTTAATTTGGAGAGGCAGTTCACACAGTCATTTAATCTTTACTGCCTTCTCTGCTGCTGCCAGCTGAAGTTCCTATTACTGCTAATTGCGGTGGTGGATTTTGTGTTGGCACAAATCCACTTGGAACAGCTAGTTATTAACAACTACAGTGGAAAGACATTGCCTTTTATATGTGACACATATGTTAGGTAAACAAATCAAAGGCTCCTCTGCTTGCTCTTGCTAAACTAGCTCCTGTAAATTCTTCCCTATATAAAAAATGTGAAGAAAATCATTCCTCCATCTGCCAAAACCACAAAGCGTAAAGTCATGTCACATAAATATAGATGAAATGTTAACTGCTGGGGGAAGACTTAGCATCACCAAAAATGTAGTTGTACTCAGATGTATATTCTCAAAATAGGACTAGAAAAAACAGGGCATGTTCTACATAGTAACATTGCATAACATTATTTTTCTTTACTGAAAAGGAAAGTATAGTGAGTTGACAGTGATGAAGAATCCAGTGCATGACAGAAGATTGCCAAGACATAGTCTAAAAAAAGTGGAGTAATACTTACATTATGCTGAAGTTTGCTTTAGTACTCTTAATTTTACTCAGAGACAATACACAGGTTTAACTGCACGTACATCACAGAGACCTCTCTGAACCTGCACTCACTGTCAAAGGTGATGTCTGTGCATTCCAGGACCGCCGTTTAATTTATAATTTACCACATGATACCTAGCATTATAATGGACAATTTGAGTCTCTCTTTGCTTAAGGGAACATCTGAACTCCAATACTATTGAAGTTATTCATTTCTAAAAAGTGAAATATTAAATTATGTCACCTGTCCTTGTGCTCTATGGCATGGATGTTGAACAAGAAGCAAAAGATAAAAAGAGAGAACAAATGCCCACTGCTTATCTCCAAATAAGATTTCTCTAACTCACTGTTTAGAATCCAAGGGGGAACAAAATTGTTTAACTTAAAAATGTGCAAAGGATTTTAGCCCTATAAGGTAGGAAGCAGACTAAGAAATTTAATTCAACATCGAGTTCTTCACCAACAAAATAGTATTAATTATGCACCACAGAAATGTTCTGGCAACTGGGTAAAATGGGCAGTGTATGTTCTAAAGACTCTCCCCTCTTCTTGTTCTCTACCACCCTCACCCCCCCTTTTTTTTTTCTATTTATAAATGTGCTGCTAAATCATTGGAAACCAATCAGGACTCTACAGATTTTTTTCTAATACTTCCCATATTTATCACAGGAGCTGAAGAAAATATAATCTGAACTAAAATTTAGCAGATTCAGAGACTGAGATAAATAGTATACATTTGAAAATATTAATTTTCTCACCCTCCAAAAAAAGCTTCTCTAAGGTACGAGACAGGGTCTGGAGAAAGGACAGGATTTGCAGAGCAAGTGCTCCTTCTCAGAGTAGTCTAATCAGACCCATAAAAATCTCCTCAGCTTGTTTCTGGCAGTAAGTTCCACTTTCATCAGCCTCATGACACTAGCATAAATAATTCCTACTTTTGTGCTTGCAATCTCACTGAAGGTTGTGACCTTTACTTCGGGAATGACAGTTTTCAGTTTAGTAGATGCTTTGACAGAAGAACAGTAATTTTTGTCACGTCTAAATAGGATTATTGTAATGCATTATGCTTAACAAAGAGCTTTCAGGAGCTCCAGGTAGTACGAAATATAGCCATATTAATTAAACTGGCTACGTCAAAATGAGCACATAGCTTCTGTCCTCAGGCCTGGATTCCCGGATGTTTTTAGGTGAAGTGATGATCTAGAAAAGTTGTAAATAGCATTGGACATGACTAATGTTGAAAATGCTTCACTTTGTTGCATGTTTCTTGGCTGCCTACAAAGCTTCTTGAACTCCCTATAAACTCAGCAGCATTGCTTGATTTTGTACTGCTCATCAAGAACAATCTTTGCATTTCTACTCGCAGGTGTTCAGGGACCTTATAACACGTGTTCAAGCCACAACAGGTTAGTGCATTTGATACTGCAATGGTAACTGCAAGAGATCACGCCGTATTTATTACTCCTGCAGACCAAGGATGCAAAAAGCATAAAGCAACAGAAATATCTTAACTGAACTAGGAACATACGGTGAATTTTAAAACTGTGCCAACTTGCATCAGCTCCGCTTCATTACAGGCCTGTCACTGGAATTTATGGAGGAGTGTTCACCACCCTTCTTCAATGAAAAGAATAATGTAACTCTCTTTGGGCATCAGCCAGGTGCTGAACAACTTTCTCACAGATTTTTCAGCTATGGGTATCTCAGTTGTAGGGCTTCTTTGTCACACGCTTTTTCATGTCAACTTCAATTTTATCTTTCCTACCTCCTCTGTTACACATTGTCACCCTTGCAACAGTGGCTCAGCAATACAGTGGGAACGGGAAAGTGGCACTCCTCTGCTGCTGCATAACTTACTGAAAAACATTAGCTGTCAACAGTTGTAACATGAATCTGGTCTCCCAGCTCATGGCTTTACGTAATATTGTCTAGATAAAAATGTCAGATTTTGCGGCACATAAGTCTCTGATTAAGACAGCATAGCAAATTAAACCACTCTCTCCTTGAATGTCAGGGGTACTGTTGCATTTGTAAGGCAAAAGGAATTGGAAGGTTTTTAGCTACTCTGTGCAAGGAGAAAAAAGAAAAAAACTTATGCAATCTGACAGCCACTTCTCATTTTCACTCTATAGTAATTTGTTCAATGGAAATCTTTTTGGCTACATGGTATTGTTGTGTATGCTCTTTTGCCCTCTGACTATTCACAGAGTTCTTGGATTGCTATCCTGCCCACCCAGTCCCAGATGGAATATCTTCTTAGAAGTCTGACACATAAGATCTCAAGGAAAGCAAGTTAGGTGAAAGATCCATCACTTTGAAAAACAGTAATGAAAACATTTCATTCAAGAAATCAACATTTCTATGCAGGGTTTACAACTCTCAGTCCACAACACTGTGATAGTCCATTAAATTAAAAAAAGGAAAAACTGGTTAGAGAAATAAAGAAAACACAGAACTCACTAGCCTTTATCAATAATAAGTGATATTCTGCAGCAGATCTAATGTCATTGTCTGTAATAAAATGCAAAGTAGACAAAACAAGCTACAAGATAGGCAGTTTTCACTCTACTTTTTTATCGTTACCAATAATAAGCTTTCACTTGTGCAAGTAAAGACACTCAATTCATATGAATAATACACAACAAATGCATCTATATGCAGCCACTACCTGCAGAACTCTCTTTATTTCTCTTATGTAGTAATTCAAAAGATGATACTAAAAATCTAAGTTATAGCATAGAAGTGAAATAAGCACAAAAATAAAGCAGTAGACAGCACAGAGGCTGTCTCCTGCAGATCTGTCTCTTATTCATCTTCTGTTTTTTCAGAATAATGGAGAGTTAACACATTTATACAAAAGCTGAGCTATTCAAGTATCAGAGCAAAACTCTGAATGGTCAGGTCCTGAAGAACAAAGATTTAGGATGCAAATATGCACCAATGTACCTTCTACCTGCCCAGAGATTTCGTTAGCAGAATGTCCAACTCTTTTGAGATTGGTTTCAAGGGTTCTAGAAAACAGCACGTTATATTCTAAAAAAATATTCAAAACCAGAAAAGCGTTAAGAGCTTTTTAATGAACAATTTTATACCTAGCCTTCAGAAAATTAGTTGTAAATTAAATTTTTAGTTAAATTCTACAGATCCGGACTTGGATAGTAATTGGTTCATCTTTAATTACAAGGTAAATAATTAATTAACATGTCTTTATTATTTCACTCCCAAAGTAACATTCTTAAGATGAGTTAAGGAGCATTTTCATTTTAACCAGAGAAATTTGGAGCTGGCTGACTTTCTCATTTCTGCTGACTTGGACTGTGACCCCTCTAAACTCACAATGCTCTCATCTGTCCTTCCCCCGGCATGAATAAAGAGGTCTTCCAGCCCTTGAAGTGAGCCCTGCAGTCATGAGTGTTTTGCCTGCTTTTCTGCTTTTACATTTCTTTTTGAATGACTATGCTTAAATATCTGCTAATACAGTGTTCATTTGGGGAGTGTGATGTAGAGCAGATGTCAAGCCCAAAAGAACAAACCACAGACAAATTTTGACAGAAGTTTGGTTGTTGTGAATATTGTAAAGGCAAATTAGTATTCTGGGTGGTAACATCAGGTCTTTCTTGGCTGGACAAAGATTTTTAATATTATCTTCATTAATAAATGTCAGTATTTTGTAGGCTTGTTTTTAAGAGTTTTTGAAGCATTCAGGCACTCTAAACTTTCAGTTTTATGCTGGATGGGGTATGCTTAGTGGCAAGTATCAAAGATAAAATTATGTCTACTAAATGACATTTGTTTTACATTGAGTTTTCTAGGATTTTTTACTTTGAGTATCAGAAGAGGACTGACTCTATGTTGGCACCCACAGAAGTCACATAAAAGACTGAGCATAAAGGAAAGCATGGAAATGAAATCTATATGCAACTTTATATTTCCATTCAAGGCAAGGGCTGGAATGTTTATGAAGCAAACTACCTCTGACCTCACTGCTGAAATTGCAGATGGGAGGTGGAGTGGATAAACAGGCCAGAGAAGGCCTGTAGGTTCAGCTGCTGCGTCCACTTTTTCATCAGCCCCTGCTGCCAGCTGTTTCCTTCCCAAACTCTACAGCCAAATACAGAGGTTCTCAGGCTGAAGCAGAGAAAGGGAGGACAATCAGAGGAGGAATAAAGAGATCACTTCAGCCAACTTCTTGTCTCTGAGTTGCTTCAAGAAGAAACTGCAGCACAGGAATTGCTGACTTCAGCGGGGAGCTGTGCCGGGGGAAGACTGGGTGAAAAGTCTCGAAGCTGCCCAAGCAGGAGTTCGTTCTTTCATGCCGTGCTTGGTGGGAAACTTCCTGCATCTCAAAGCACCACCTCCTCCCTTCCTTCTCTCCCCCCTCCCAAAGAAAAGGCTATTTTTAATTCACTGATTGTAAAGCTTTCTTTCTCAACAGCAGGATAGAGGTTTAATTAAAACTCCACCTGGTACTAACATAATCCAGCAAAATCCCATCCATTTCAGGGAATAAATCCTTGCCGAGGCTGGTTAACCAAAGCAATATAGTTTATGCAGTTTTCTGTACTCTTCCTTGAATTTAACTGTATTTCTGTGAGAAAAGCTGCCAAAAACATTCAAATCTCTCAAACATTTTACATGACACTGAAAATGGTTTATTAAGGTCACCTGGTGAATAATGGATGAAGAACACTAACTACATTTTAATATCTGTGTTTTGCTTATCCTTTGTAATTTCCATAAGGATGAATGGAAAAACAAACCCAGCTGAAATTTCTAATGCTCCTTACTTCCATCCCTATCTGTATGGCAGAGAAGGCACAGCACCTTCATTGCTAAACATACATCCAGCTTTATAATTCCATATTCAACTGAGTTCTGTTTATGCAAAGAATGTTATTAAGATCACAGGACAAATCCTGCTCTTTTCTGGAGAGTCAGCAGATTTAGGCCCTGTTTTTGGAAACATTAACACATGCTTAATGTCAGCAGGGTACACTGAATGTATAAAATTGAATGAATATTTAAAAGGTTGTTGGTTTGGAATTGTGTTCTTGCTATACTATGGGGAAAACAAAAATAGAATTTGTCATTGTGAGACCATCTACGCCACCTCATGAAAATGTATGGTGTGTTTGCAGGATCAGGACTACGTTTTGAAAACAAAATAATTGCAGGGCAATTTCTGTGAGACACAATCACACTGTGGCAAAAACACGAACAAGCACAGGATAGTTCTCCAAACTAATAAAAAAAAAAATATTCCTCCACTGATGATTTATTTTACTTAATTTTGGGAGCCATAAAAATAAGACAGATCAGGTATCCACTACGAGAACAAGAAAGAGGGATTACATTAATCACTAATAAATTCAAGCCTGTTTCAGAATCTTCTCAGTACTTAGAGTTCATTGGTTAAGAAATCATTAAAAAAAAAAGTCACATAGACCTAGAACTTTCAACAGAGCAGAATGGAGCTAAGAATTAATTTTCCAAAGAAAGGAATATAATTCTAACACATCATTCTAATTCTAAATCCTGTAAATTAATCAAAAGGGCAGCCAAAATTTTGCCTAACATTCTACCTGTTCTACCTTTTGGAGAGAAAGGATTTTGTTGGAATCTCACTTTATTAGAAATTAAGGATCTAGCTATGGATGTACAGGGAAAAGTTGAAAATGTAAACTAGACAGAACTCAAAGGATCAAATAAAAGATATTTCTTAAATTTCAAATATTTTTGGATTGTGAATTTGTAATAAAATTTAAGACTGGCAGTATCACGGATCTGTCATCTGTGGAAAGCATCTATTTGCAAGTTACAGAACCAGTATGAACTCGCTTCTGAGCCTTATTGTCTTCTGAGTTACAGCAGAACAAACAAACAAAAAAATAATTGCATTGATTTTAGAGGAGAACTGCATTTAGATTTTGGAGGGTTTTTTTTTTGTTTGTTTGTTTTTAAAGCAATTCTCTCTTTATTTCCTCTTCAGTAAGAACACTTTATGAAATGAACCCTTAATTTCATATCCGTCTACTGGCTCTTACCTAGAAAAACAACAGCTCAGTTTAGACTTAAATTTAACTCTGTGACATTTGTTATATTGTCATTAGAAATATGATTATTTTATTTTTAAAAATAAAAAATTCTATAAATTTGCAGCACAGCACACTCTTTCCCTCTGTCAATTTTTGTTTATAGTAATTAGTTTCCTTTTTTTTTTTTAAATTTTGTTTCCCAACTTGGATGTTGAATTTTTAAAAAGCCGAATAGATAGATTTATGGTGTAATGTAATCCCAACTTATCTGGAGCTTCTTTGTCTTCTCTATGCCACATATGTTTTTTTCTTTTTGTGCTGAAGTATCAGGTACCATTCCTATACCTTTGCAATACAGGAGAAGAGACCCAAGCACATCTCAGGAATTTTTAAGCCCCAATAGCAAGCCATCCTAAACTTGGATGGTTTGAGCACTGAGCTTAAAGGTTAATATTATGGGGTTTTTTCACTTGTCTTTCATAACTCACAGCCATTCCTATTTAGTTGAACAAGTGCATCTTGGAATATGGGTGAATCTGGATTCAGTTGCTCTAGCATCCAGAATCATTGCTTGATGAGATTCCTTTTCACTCCCGCTCCACTTTCCTAATGAAAATAGAGAGTACTTTGGGGGTTTGTCCTGAGGCTGGGAATAAGAAAAAATTTGAATGCCTCCAAGAATCATGTGGTAGGAAAATGGCTTCTTGCCCAGCCCTGCTGGCAAATACAATGGTTGAAAGCTAACCCTGATGAAGCCGCTGAAGTTTTCCCTTAGACCTGACTGTAGCCAAGAGCTGTATCTCCTCTGTCATTAAATATGTAGTGACTTGAAAAAGCACAAAATGGAAAAATAGTGCTATTTTAAAGTGGATTTTGTACAAATTAGCAAACTATGCACAGAAAGAATTCAAAACCTGTACCTCATGTTATGTGTTTTACACAAGAATGTTTTGACAGATGGATACATTCAGACAGAGAAATTAAGAAAACGAACCCAGTAAAGGTTTCCTGATTACTTTTGTTTCCAACATCTTGAATATTTGAATGACTAAACATAAAACTATGTTTCTGTGTCTGGGAGGCAATTAACAACAATAAAACTGTGGAAAAGTCTTTAATTTTATTTGATTAAAAATAGAGTGGAGGTCAGAGTCCTACGAAGGCATATGCTCCTGCCACACTTTACGCTTTCAAAGTGGAACAACTTAAATTAAAGAAATTTAACATATGCTGGGAGATTTGGAGAGCTGACCTTCCCCAGCTCCCTCTCTACCCCACTTTGCCAGCAAGTACACGTCCTGCACCCCGGCCACTTGGCTAGCTCAGCTCAAGCCACCAGGGAAGGCAGGGCTAAGATCAGACCTGTACACTCCTCATCTGAGAGGTGCCAACCATATTTCAGAATAACATTTTAAAGATCCACAGTAGAATTTATCAAAACTCTTCTATCACAGCTTTCAATGATTAGAGCCCTCCTGTACAAGCCGATGCGTATTAAAGAATGAATCAGTTAGAATTAAAACTCATAGACTGTTTTAATAAAAGCAACTTGAATATTGCTCCTTCCCCAATATGCTGACATTTAGACAAGTGCTTGATGCTACTTGAATAAAATTCAAAGTTAATGTGTGCGTATGTATTTGCAGAGCTACAGCTCTAACGACTAACCACAATACTAAGATATCCTTTGCAGTATTACTCTTCTTTTTGTGTAAACCAGTATTTTTTCCTCGGAATAATTTATTTAAAAGACATCAGGACAACACTGATAGTTTGAAATAGTGTCCAGTACTTACATGAAAACAGGAGAAATCAAAACCATTCATCCACTGTTGGATTTTATTGCTTTATATCATGGGAATTGTCAATTAAATTTAGTCAACTGTTTTAATTTAGTTTATACCAGGGATGCAATTAGCTAGTTTTCTGACACTGAGCCAGACAGCAGGCATAGCTGGATTTAAAAACTATTTTTCCACATATGATTCTTTCACCATTCACCTTTCAGTAAACATAAACATTTCCATACAACTCTAATACTTTATATTTCCAAAAATAGTACTTACAGTAATTTTTCCTCCTTTAATGGTCTGTTTTGATAAAATGGCTACTTCCAGTTTTCTAGTACAAATTAACTTCTATTTCACCCTGAAATCCTTTGCCTTTCACAGGGATATTTAAGTATCAGACTTCAGTTATCTCGCTTGTGCCCACAGAACTATCATCAGTGTAGTTTATGGCTGAAATGTCACAATGACTATCCACTACAGCACCAAGACATTAGCAAGTTCATTCTCCTATTTAATGACTATGTGTTAGCGGAGATTCCTTATAAATGCCTACCCCTTTCGGGTATCTCTGTTTAAGACTGCTGAAGGCTTGACTGCTCTAAAACATGAATGTGGCTTTCTTAGTTAAAAGTCAGAGTCTTAAAAAGAAACAACATTTTATTTGAAATAGTAAATAAAAAAAAAATAATAGAAACCAGAATAGGTTAGTTAGGCCTTTTAGAAACAAATCAGTGTTTTTTTCCTTTACTCTTTCTTTTGACTTAAGGGTCCAAGCATAAATTTATGTGAACATACTTTCCACTTGAGTATGTCAAGCTTGTACAAGGCAATATTTTCCTGAAATAAATTAGCCTAGCATAGTAGAATACTTATTGCCACCCAAGAAAAAAAATGGTAGTATTACGTGATGTTACAGGCAGGTTTATATACTGCAAGTGGTATTCTTTAATACAATCTATAGGTATACCTCTAGCCTACAAAATAGGTCACCTGTAAAAGTTGTCCCTTTTAAATCCTATTACATACAGAATATTTGAAACTAGTATCTGCTTTTTTTTTTTTTCAGGAGTATTGAGAATGATCAGGCTTCCTTCAAATTCTTCTGCTACATGACTTCTGATAAGGCTGAAAGAAGTCTTTACTGGTAATAGGAGAATAAGAATGAATCTATCTTTTTCTTGTTTAGGTGTTGTATATTCCTAGTTAACGTAATACTTCATATGGGCAATTATATGTATTTTAATAATATTTTAACATATCAATTGTATCTTACTCCAGTAATAGATTTTGCAGAATTTTTATTTATTTCTAAGCAAATCAGAAAATTAAAATCAGGTAAGAAAGTTTTCTAGCTAAGATATGTTATTTCTTTCGTTATATTTCAGGATGTCTAAAATAACATTTACTGTCCAGCTACTAATTGTTTCCTTCTCCATGCCTGAAAATAGAAGCAGATTGCTTCTATTAATAACTTTTCTGTGGCAACAATAAAAGCCCCTGTTAAGAGAAATAGTAGAATATTATAATAGATATGGTCTCTTGTCACTGACGAAGACTAAAACAGCATTAAATTTCCAAATATATACATATCATTAGCATTAAAATAAGCTTTTCATTTCAAGCACAAGTTTATGATCCCAGCTATTCTCCATTCTAAATATGACACGTCCCTTCCAATTAAAAAAAAATCTGGGCATGAAAATACTTAATTTAGCATAACATAATTTCTTGGATATCATCTCAGTTCACAGTGTTGAAACATCCAGTTAAGCTAAATTTTTAAAGGCATGCTTGACTTTGAGCATACAAGCCATTATCATCCTGTGAGTAGTTGCCTTATTCATGTGCTTAAAACTGGATGTCTGCTTAAGAAAGTGGGTGAATCATGGCCTAAATCAAGAGCTATTCTATTTAATTGAACTTACACTGCTGTAAGATCAGAATGAAATATAGAAGGTCCCATTCTTTACTTTCTTTTTAAATTGTTATGCAAAGTGAATCCCAAACAGTGCAGAGACCAGAGGATCCAAATGAGGTGTCTGTTGCTTGTAGATAAACAAGGTGCAGTGCAAAGGAGGCCTGGGTGTATTGCACATCATCTTGAGGCAACTGCTGTAGAAAATCCTATTTGTGCAGGTTACCTAGCTTGCTTCTTACCCCATTTCCAGCCATACTAGCAAATGGCAAAGCTGCAGCTTCTCAGTACTGCCATACAATGCTGACTGATCCACGCCAATGACACTGGGTATAACTGGGTAAACAGCAGGGGCAAGCTTTAATTGCAGCTTCTCTGAAGAAGCTAAGGTCTCAGCAAGGGCCAGCTGAATCCAAATATTCAGAAATTTCAGGTGAACAGACAGACACAGATTCACAGCAATATGTCATAATAGGATATTTGGATTGTAACACTGTGATCCCACCCTAAGAATAACAGTGGACCAAAAGAGTCCTTGGTACCATAGATACTCTTTCTGGATCATAAAAAGTTTGATTTTTATTTTATCCCTACAGCACACTGTGAACCTGCTCCAGGAGTTTACAACATGAACAGAAATCTGACTGATTGTGGAAGAGTCAAGCCCTGTAACCTTAAAGTGTATCTATCCACAGTCAGCTTAATATTGCATTTGTTCCATAATTAGATATAAAAGGGTGTAGGCTGACAAAGACAATGACCTAGTAAAGTAGAAAAGTATGAACACAAGGTGATAACACTGTAGGAGGTTAATGATGAAGACTTACAAATGTTCAGATAAATCTCTTGCACATACAGTTGCACACTGACAGAATACTGAACCATTTACATTATCCCCATTTCATGGGAGTGAGTTTGTGCTTTGTCACCTCTGTCTCATTCAGATACTCCTCTATTAGAAACCGTTGCATTTATTACAAAAAATGATACTGATATTTCTTGCAATACTACATCTAGGTAGCGACATCAGTACCAAAGCAGCAGAGTCTCCATTTCTTTGCTCTTCAGACCTTCTGGATACTGTTGGAAGACTTAGAAGACTGTTGTGAGGGCTTTTCGCTCTGATGAAGAGTTATAGGAACAGCCTGTAATTATTCATGTTCTTTTTCCTCTCCATGGTGATTCACAACACAGCAAATACACATCCATATATACATAACATTTTTTCCTGCTGAACAGTGAATCATCTCTACTGTTTTGAACAGACTAATTTTTCACTGGACTGGCATCATACAAAAAGGTACAATGTAGAGTCTCATTCAAGATTTGGTTAGACCGACATTTCTCTGCATTAGGAGGAGCCTGCGTTTTTCTCTCACTGGTTACTATGTATAGAATTGTTAACTACTTATTGAGTAAATAAAAGGAGGTAACTATTAACTACAATTTATGTGGGATGTCCTATCTTACCTCTGGATCCTCTTTATATAAAGCATATACAGGGACAACATCTTTGAGAGATATATTTTACATTGGTGCACTACTATACCAGAACCAAAGAGTAATGTTAGGCATATTAAGAAGTCCTGATCACATTATATTATTAAATGAGCTAAGATTCATTTGTGACATCATTCAGAGTTTTCCTCTACGCTTTTTGCCTAAGATGTAATCTATGAAAAACATCAATAATCAAATAATGAAAATCTGACACCTATCAGTTTATCAGTTCAAGCGTTTTCTGCTTCACCATGTTATCTGATGGTCAGTGATGTTACAAATAGATGTTTTCTGCAGGGATAGGGATAAGATAAATTTATTCCACATGACCTTTGTAAGTGCAGTAATCGTGTCACCTGAGCA